>VDFB02271720.1:0-13048 GCA_007258455.2 Sequoia sempervirens
ATTGGATACAGCGTTTAGATGAGCTCCTTCGCATAGTCTAGTAATCTAAATTTATATAATCTCTCTGATATCATTGGCTTTCCATCACAGCTGCAACTTTAGTCCAGCAAAGGTGTAGTAAATTTAATAACCTCTCTGATTTCTTAGATAACCTGTCAGAGGCAGAGTGTATAGATTTAATTAAACTCTCTGATTCTGTTTGCAATCTGTCTCAGCCGTCTCACCTGGTCATAATGGGAAATTTAATAGTTTAAATAATCTCCCAGTTTCTTGAATTGATTAGTATGTGTATATGCTTTAGATGATAGTCACTGTTCCAGGATATTGCTGAGTTCGTTACAGTTTTAAGTAGTGAAAAGATTAAGTTGAGGTGATAGTAGGATTCATAGGCAGTAATCTAAGTATAGTATAGTCCTATAGTCATAATATAATTAATATATATATATATATATATATATATAGGTAATAATCTGGTAGAAGGCATTTCAAATAATAATCTGTTCTTCATAGATATATAAATAAATAACAAAATGTTCTCTTCTCTCACTGAAGTTATATTGAAGTAAATATTGTATTCATGTTGTGTATGAAGAAATTGATGAAATTTGTTTTGTAACAAAGTAATTCCTTGATGAATAATGAGAAATTCGAATAGCAAGGAAGATAAATTAACTTAGTATATTTAGGTGTCGCTTTGGTAGTTCTTGGAATAAGTATCATTACAAAACCTTGAAACAATGTTTAACGAATCTAACTAAATAAGTTGTGTGGTTAGGTTAAAGAGTTACATTAGTTATTTGAGAAGTTTCTTAAGTGGTTATAAGGTAGAAGAGTAAATTTGAGAATAATTAATATGGAAAATTAATTTATTTATAAGAGCCCAAGGGAATATTGTTACTTTAGATATCTATTGTTGAGTAATTAGTCTTGAGGGAAGGAATAATGCTTGACAAGGTCATAATTA
This sequence comes from Sequoia sempervirens, assembly GCA_007258455.2. Classification (NCBI taxonomy): domain Eukaryota; kingdom Viridiplantae; phylum Streptophyta; class Pinopsida; order Cupressales; family Cupressaceae; genus Sequoia; species Sequoia sempervirens. The sequence goes on from VDFB02271720.1 coordinate 965, forward strand.
TTGATAATTGCTTAATCAAAAGGTTTCGTTAAATGCCTGTATTCGATAAATTATTTAAAGGTGAATTTATTGAGTTCTCAATTAATGGAATTAGAAACATTAAATTTTTAGAGGATTGCTCCAATAGTAATGGTTATGTGTGAGTAAAAGAGGTAATAGCTCTATTTATTTATTTGGAATATTTCTAAAGAAGCTAATTGATGAAATGTCTTTATATGTATATATGGATACCTATAGTGGTAGGATTTCTTCAGTTCGACTTAAATGATACCTCAATAATGGAAGAGATAAGATATAAAGTAAGCTTTAAATGCTAGTAGAATGTTATCACTCTTTGTGGATTAGCAAAAGGTAGTTGTTAAATATAGCCTTTTAGGTGAGTAAGAAATTGATAGATTATTTAACTTAGAATACTTTGAGTATTGGTGATTACTTCGTATTTTATATGTGGAAGAAATGTCTTACTATTGAGTTGATTGTGTATATTCGGATAAATGTAGGATTTATGTAAAATAGATGATTTTCTAAATGATGACTATCTCCTTATTCCCTTCTTTGTAAATTCTCTATAAGGATGCTTACTTGTTCATGGTTGATTTGATGGTTTGAGCCGGCTGCTTTGTATCAAGTTGATTATGTATTTTATTTTATTTTACCTGAGTTTTGTTTATGGAGGGAGCTCTTTTGTGTCATAAGGTTGTGATTAGATTTTTGGTCCTTGCGGATGAATAGAAAGTGTTTGTTTGTTTATTGTTGTTCATTAAGTGTATCCTCGTGTTTAATGGTTGTTATGATGAATTTATCTCGATGTATCTCTTGAGTTGTTTGGGTTTCATAGGTGATTTTATTTACTAAGTTCACATTTGATCAATGAATGAGTTTGATGGATCCTTATTATTTTGGTCGCTCGCTTGAGTCCTTTTGGTTGAGGAGATTTCCGGATGATAAGTTTTTTGTGTTGAGACTGTATTGCTTCATTTTATCCTCATTTGGGGGTTTTCGTTCTTTTGACTTCCAGAGGCTTGAGATGATTGTCAGTTGATGTTCTCTCTTTATGTACTCTTGGCATGGCAAGATATTGGTATCATTATTTTGAAAAGGGTTGTACGAGACTTTGTTGAGACTCTGATTTTGTACTTGTTAGCGAGATGGGTAATGCCTCACATTCTTTTATGATGTGATTCTTTGTTCTAATTATGATGGTACAACCCTTGGTTTTTTTATGTTGTTGGGTCTCTAGGGAGAGTGGCTCCTTGTGGGGGCCGGCGCCTTGTGTAAGGGGAAGAGCACAGGAGAACCCACGAGTGAGTTAGTAATCAAGTGGAAACCTAATAATTAACTTAGGTGGGTTGGGTAGTAATATCATTACAAGATTTAAAAAATTGGATACCTCATCTTCATTAGTGCTTCCGCAGACTAATGGAAGGCTGAGAAGGCCATGGTTGGCAAGGTCGTAACTTCGTCTTCACGAGGGGTCTACGGCTCTGCATGAGCTACCCTATGGTGTCGGTGCCTCAAGTAGGAGGAAGGGCCAGGAGATCCATAGATGGGGGCCGACGCCTCAGTTTGGAGGAAGGGCCAGGAGAACCCATGTAGGCTATGCGATGACACTCTCCCCTAGTTGCCCATGTGTTTTACTTTATTATGTTCCTCTGGAAGTAGGTTATGGGAGTTGTGATTTTAATTTATTATGTTGACTCTTGGATGTTGTTGCAATTCTTGAGTTTTATGATACTTTTGTATGTTGTGAGTCTTGTGATTCCGTGTTGGGATGTTCTTGGTTGAGGACTCTTCTTGTCAGCTCCTAGCACGGGGGGTGGGTCTTCGGACTCACATGGTCGGGTGGAACGTGCTAAGCACCCCATTGGGTCCCCAGTCGAGGATCGAGAGGTGCGGATTGGTGCGGATGCAGCGACTTCAAAGTTGTATTTGTCTTGGAGCCAGTTATGATTCTTTGTATTCATCATGTTATCTTGTTGTATGGTTTCCGTTCATGATTGGAAACACTTTTGTATCATTGAGCATTGTACTGTAATGTAATGTTAAACTTGGTTTGGATATTGGTCATGACAGTTATTATTCTATGTGTTAGTGAATCTGCTTAAATGAAATTCATGTTATGTCTTAATGTGTATTACATGTATGTTATGTTAATTTAAAAAAAATAAAAAATTGTGTTGTAATTATTGATTAATTATCCTTTGGGGTTCGCACAACGGGGCGTTACATTTGCACTTTGACCATATGTATTCACATATCGGGGTAACTCAAAGCATCGAGGAGAATTGTCTTTATCTCCCGCCAAAGCTTACTTATCTATTCGACAAAGAATGTGCCTTTTTTGTCTATCGAGTGTCAAGGAGACTTTGAACAATGTCCTGTTGATATCCACGTCTCTCTTCAACATTTCCCTTGTCAATGTTTTACTCTTATCAGAGAGACATCCATAAAAATCATGCCAATACTAAAGAGTCTCTTTGATATTTCATTTAGGGTTTTCTTTTATGTTCACGCCCCGTATTTTCTTCTTTGCCCATCATCCATCATACACTCCTCGTGACCATGCCATGCCCTCAAGCACTTCTCTGTAGTGTTTTCTAAAATATGCATAGCTCTAATTGAATGGATATTCGATTAACTCTAGCACCCTTCGAAGAGCACACTCGTCCCTTTTCCTCCAACTGTGTAGTGTGATCCATTATTTTCACTCATTTTGTAAGTGTTTGAGATGCAAACTACTCCCCCGATAGCTAGTTAGCATTTCAATGATTTATATTGCTTCCAACAAGTACTGGTTCGCCATTTGAGAGCATCCTATTTTGGCATCATTTGTTGGAACTCAATGCTAATCCTTGTTTTCACATTCTCGATCATGGTCGTCCTTTGTAGTAAACTCTCACCCTTTTTCATCATCAAATTTCATTGGAATTGAGTTCCAACAACCCAATCTGGTTTCCCACATTTATGCTTTGTGCTCGTTGTTTCTTTCGATCATGCAAGACTTCAGCCTACTACATTGTCAACCATTCTATAATCTATCCATCATATTGTATTCATCTTCCACTTTTCCAAACAATTCCATGATCCTTTCATCACTTTTAACATTGGGTAATCATTGTCCCACCTTGTTGGTTAGGTATGCAAATTCAAAGCCACCCACCATTGTGGTACCACAAACAAAGTATCATCTTTTGGTTTAGCCTGTTAGCTCTTTATTGTCGCGTTTGATTTAAAGTAGCATGCAATCAAACGTAGCTCTGCAATCATTTAAATGCTCCTTTCACTCAAATGTTTTCTATGTGATTCTTCAATATCCTCGTCCTATTAATGTCTGGCTTGAAATTATGTTTTGATTCTAATGTGCATTATCAATTGTTTACTTCATCCCTTTTTAACTCTGCATTCATCTAGTGTTTAGCTTTTTCTTGATGTTATCATCATCCCTATGAGCCAACTAATTGTATAGGTGCTTCAAGCTTCTGATAGAATAATACAAACTCTCTAATGAATAGTTTTAATGAGCCAAGTTAAATGCTCATCGGTTATTGTCAATCCTTCATCAGTCACTATTTCATCTAGTAGGAGCTTGCTTCAAAGCTATGTACCAGACATATACCTTTATAGTGGAACACTATTACTGCCTGGGGAATATGACCTTCATACCAAAAGTATTATACATACATTTCCTGAGAAATAATTTTTGTTGGTGTACTTGAACTGGAACTTGAAAATGAGCTAGATTTAGTAAGAAAGTTTTTGGTGTTGTTTGGAAAGATTATTTGGTCCTACTAGAAAGCGTTCCAAACAACTTTTGTGTGTCAAGGCTTGATTCGTTTTCACCCTTGACAAAGAGAGGATTTCTCATTCACCATTGGTTTTGATATACAACTAATATTTTGAAAAGTGTTGATATTATCAACTTTGTTTCTGGTTTGAATGTCCTCCATATCTACATCTTACTTTAACCATGAGAGATGTGGGTATTTTATTGTATTCTTTCCCAGTTGAAAATTTATACATATTTTCCATCTTAGTGATCCCTTCTCTATGCTTACTAACTTGAGGAAATTTTGTATTCAATCTACTCTTTTTCTTGTCATGGAAATTGTTATCTTAAATGGACCTAACTTTATTTCATTTCTATCATTGAGCAGATTAGTCTTATTAAGATGTCACATCTGAATCATCTGATTAGCATAGGTAAGTTGAGTTGCCTCCATCTTGTCTATCCAAATTTTCACAATATTATGATGTTAAGGTTCTTGATTAGATCAAGCACAATATTATGATGTTCTTATAAATTTCCTACAATTGTGGATTATGAGGTAAAGTCTTCCCACATGTAATGTTGCTTGATAAACTCATTATGGCCCTTACATCCACATTCTTAGATATGAAAAATTATATCCTATTGTCTATTAGATAATCATTTTTCATGTATTTGAAGTGAAACTGAGGTGGGTACTTGTCAAAGTTTGCTTTTTGGTGTTTTGCACTGTGATAAAAAATAGGGCAAGTAGCCTCCAAAATTGTTTTGGAAAATTGATCAAATGATATCCAAAAGCCATGAAAATTCACTAGTATGTTAATTGATGGTAGGGGAGTTTGGTTTCAAGAAAAATTGGTATGGAGTTATCAGAATTGAAAAATGTAAATTTCCAAAGTTGCTTACTCAGTATTTTCTAAAAATTGCCATTGTCAAAAACCAACTAAAACTCGCTACCTTGCCTCTTTGGAAAAATATCAAATCTGAACCTGAAAAGCTATAACTTAGAGGATTGGTTTATTTAGGATCCATGAATACATACGCAAAATGGTTTTTTTCAAAACCTCATCCCTCATAAACTATCAAGCATCAAAGTTAACCCTTTTGCAGCTATTCTAGAAATGTAGTCTTCAAATTGGGTAAAATCTATTTGGTTTTGGTTTTGAAAAAATACCAGATGATATGCTGGGACCCTGAAAATTGGCATGAAAGAATATTAAGGTGGGAAGAATCTGAGACACCAATCATTTTGTCATGATACTCTTTTAGTTTCGTATTATTTCCCTCCAAAGTTGACGCTTTTGGTAGTTTTAACACTTTGTAAACAACAAACCTTCCCAGAACCCTTCAACTTGGCCTTTTGAAACTTTGTCAAATAAGATCGTAGGAAACTAAAATCAGCTGTGCTCACTCACATATGGTAGATGAACATGTCTACAAAGTGATTTTTCATGAAACTGAAGAGGCTTTAAATTGTGATTTTTCAAAGTAGGCACTTGAGAAAATTTTTACAAATGCATTTTTGAGTGCTGCAATGTACAATTTTTATTATGGGAGTGTCAAGATAGCCTAAAATTTGTATGAATTTTTAGGCTCCAACAACTCCAACTTCTCTCTCTACCCTTACCCCCCTTCTCTCTCCCCCCTTCCCCTCTCTCCCCTCCCTCTCTCACATCCCTCCCCCTCTCCCTCACCCTCTCTCTCCCCCTCCCGCTCTCCCCCTCCCATCTCTCCCCTTCTCCTTCCCCCCTCCCCCTCTCTCTCTCTCTCTCTCCCCCATCCCTCCTCCTTTCTCCCCTCTCTTCACCTTTGTCTTGCATGTATTTCAAGGGAAACTGAAGTGGGTACTTGTCAAAGTTTTCTTTCTGGTGTTTTGCACTGTGATAAAAAAATAGGCCAGGTAGCCTCCAAAATTGTTTTGGAAAATTGATCAAACGATATCCAAAATCCATGAAAATTCACTAGTATGTTAATTGATGGTAGGGGAGTGTGGTTTCAAGACAAATTTTTATTGAGTTATCAGAATTGCAAACTGTAAATGTCCAAAGTTGCTTACTTAGTATTTTTTGAAAATTACCATTGTCAAAAACCAACTAAAACTCGCCAACTTGCCTCTTTGGAAAAATATCAAATCTGAACCTGACAAGCTATAACTTGGAGGATTGGTTTATTTAGGATCCATGAATACATACGGAAAATCGTGTTTTGCAAAACCTCATCCCTCATAAACTATCAAGCATCAAAGTTAACCCTTTTGCAACTGTTCTAGAAATGTAGTCTTCAAACTGCGTAAAATCCATTTGGTTCTGGTTTTGAAAAAATACTAGATGAGATGCTGGGACCCTAAAAATTGGCATGAAATAATATTAAGGTGGGAAGAATCTGAGACACCAATCAATTTGTCATGATACTCTTTTAGTTGCTTATTATTTCCCTCCAAAGTTGACCCTTTTGGTAGTTTTAACACTATGTAAACAACAAACCTTCCCAGAACCCTTCAACTTGGCCTTTTGAAACTTTGTCAAATCAGATCATAGGAAACTAAAATCAGGTGTGCTCATTCACATATGGTAGATGAACATGTCTACAAAGTGATTTTTCATGAAATTGAAGAGGCTTTAAATTGTGAATTTTCAAATTAGGCACTTGAGGCAATTTTTACAAATGCATTTTTGAGTGCTGCAATGTAATTTTTTTTATTATGGGAGTCTCAAGATAGCCTAAAATTTGTAATGTTCCACCCTCCATCCCCTCCCCCTTCCTCCCCTTCCTTCCCCCCCTCTTCCATCCACCTTCCCCTCTCCTTTCTCCTTCCCCCTCTTTCTCCTTCCACCTCCTTCCTCCTCTCCCTCTCTCCTTCCTTCCAGATCCACCATATCCCTCCTCCCTCCTCCACCCCTCTCTTTCCCTCCTCTCCTTCCCTCTCCTCCTACTCCTCCATTCTTTCCATCTTGCCCCTCTTCACTCTTGATCTTCCATGCCTCCATTCCATTTCCTCCGGGTCCATTCCACTCCTTCCTCCTCCCTCCCTCCCTCCATCCACTCCTTCCCTCCTTCCCTCCTCCACCTCTATCCTCCTTCTCCTCCTCCTTGCTTATCCCTCCTTCCATTCCCTTCCTTCCTTCCATTCCATTCCATTCCCATTCGGCCTACCATCACATCGTGTCCCTTTATCCATTTCATCCATTTAACCATTCCATCCCCCTCCCCTTCCACCTCCATCTCCCTTCCACCCTTCTCTCCCCTTCCCCCCTCTCACTCCCACCACTCTCTCTCTCTCACTCCCTCTCCCCCACTCTCTCCCCTCCCCTCTCCCCCTCTCTCTCTCCCCTCCCTCTCTCTCACATCGCTCCCCCTTTCCCCCTCCCTCCTGTTAGGTCTCAAAAATGAAGCTTTTCAGACCATAAGAGGGTGCCAATCTCTTAATATGTTTTTTGCCAATAAATGAGGCAAATTTAATTGGTCACCTCCTACTCTTCAGGCTCTGCTAGACCTAGGGGGTGTACCTGAATGATAAGGAAAATTTGAGAATTTAGAATGGATCCTATTTAGCCAATCTACTCACAATGGAAAATGGGGGTGAAGTAGATGCAAAACTTGATGACTAACTCCTACTGTATGCTTTGAGAATAAAGTACATAAAGAGAGTTTGTATAAGATTTGTTCTAAACTTGATCAGTGCCTAAATCTATTGAGTGAATGGAGTTGAAAGGTGGATGATAGTTATGGAGAAGGATTTGTAAGATAGGTGGATCTACTCCTCAGCTTAACTCTAAATTGATTAGCGCTTGGAATGTTTGCATCTTGTACAAATGTGCAAGTATATTAGTTACTACACTCTTCTTTAGTAATCCTAGTGATATTCTCCTAAATTACTGTGATCTCATGAAAGGAATTTTAATTCTCAACCTAAGGGAAACCAATCATAATAATCACTTTAAAAGGATTTTAATCCTTGGTAGGAATCAATCAAAATGAATTATTTGAAAGGATGTTTAATTCACTCCAACCAGAAACCAATCAAGATAACCACACAACAACAACAAATGTGTCCTGACAAATTATGTAAATTTGAATAACTTAAGAGAACCACTTTGGAGACAACACAACAACATATAAGCTTGAAAAGCAACACAACAATTGAACACTGAAAATATATCACCATTTAAGAATATTCTTCTCCATTGTATTACTTCAAAATATAAACATTAATTGTAGAAGTCTCCAAAATGTGAAAATGGATGAGTGGAATGGATGAACCTATCTACTAATGGTGATTTTTCTAACCTACTATCCAATTCTAATGATAATGATTGATGATATAATTTCATCTCACATATATTCATTACATTTTTTTAGGGTTACGACCCTTTGCATGCCTGTCCCCTGCAACTCTTCATTTAATCAATTGTCTTCAGAAAAATAAAATACTTCAACTTTAATCCTCATCTTTGTAATCTCAGTAAAAATTTTAATGATAATCTTCGTTTTCTAGAAACTTCACTTTTCACCCATTAAATAAAAATAATCATTGGTTTAATGACCTTTTTGGTGAAAAAATTTCCCATTCATGGTGAAAAATAAAGTATTTGAAAATACTTTAATATTAATTCTCTTGCCGACAACTTCACATCTATTCTTTCACCCATTTAATATATAATTTCAGTAGAACAATTACCCACCTTTTAACTCCCTTTGCTTTTGCCTCTTTGTGAAATTTAATTTTGATTTGTTATCCCCATAACTTGCATTTTCACCCAATAAATATGTCCATGTAAAAATAATTACCCACTCTCATAATTCCTTTGGTGAAAAAATTCCACTTCCCGGTGCAAATATTTTATAAAGTTTACTTTCTATACTTTATGTGGGTAAAATAATTATCCACCTTATAATCCCCTTGGTAAAAAAAATGTGAAGTTTATATCTTCTCAAAGTAATATTATTTTCCACTATAACCACACTTAATTCAAGTTTTTTTGACACTTTAAACATATGTATTCACGTATCGGGGTAACTTAAAGCATCGAGGAGACTTGTATTTATCTCCCGTCGAAGCTTACTTAGCTCTTCGAAAAAGAATGTGGCTTTGTTGTCTATCGAGCGTTGAGGAGACTTTGAGCAATGTCCTATTGATATCCACGTCTCTCTTTGACAATTCCCTTGTCAATTTTTTACTCTTATCGAAGAGACATCCATAAAACTCATGCCAATAGTAAAGAGTCTCTTCGATATTTCATTTAGGGTTTTCTTTTCTGTTCATGCCTCGTATTTTCTTCTTTTTCCATCGTCCATCATACACTCCTTGTGACCATGCCATGCCTTCAAGCACTTCTCTATAGTGTCTTCTAAAATATGCATAGCTCTGATTGAATGGAGATTCAATTAATTCTAGCACCCTTCGAAGAGAACACTCGTCCCTTATCCTCGAATTGTGCATTACGATCCATTATTTTCACTCATTTTGCAAGTGCTTGAGATGAAAACTACTCCCTTGACATCTAGTTAGCATTTCAATCGTTTGTATTGATTCTAGCAAGTACCGGTTCACCATTTAAGAGCATCCAGTTTTGGCATCATTTGTTGCAACTCAATGCTAATCCTTGTTTTCACATTCTTGATCATGGTCATCCTCTGTAGTAAACTCCTGCCCTCTTTCATCATCAAATTTCATTGGAATTGAGTGGCAACAACCCAATTTGGTCGCCCACATTTATGCTTTGTGCTCGTTGTTTCTTCCGATTATGCAAGACTTCGGCCTACTACATTCTCAGCCATTCTATAAATCTATCCATCATATTGTATTCATCTTCCACTTTTTCAAACAATTCCATGATCCTTTCGTCACTTTTAATATTGGGTAATCATTGACCTACCTTGTTGGTTAGGTATGTAAATTCAGAGCCACCCACCATTGTGCTACCACAAACAGAGTATTTGGTTTAGCTTGTTAGCTCTTTATTGTCACATTCCATTCAGAGCAGCATGTAATCAAATGTAGCTCTGCAATCATTTAAATGCTCCTTTCGCTCAAATGATTTCTGTGTGATTCTTCAATATCCTCGTCCTATTAAAGTCTGTCTTGAACTTATATTTTAATTGACACACTCTAATATGCATTATCAATGGTTTACTTCATCACTTTTTTACTCTGCATTCATCTAGTGTTTAGTTTTTCCTCGATATTATCATCATCCCTATGAGCCAACTAATTGTATGGGTGCTTCAAGCTTCTGATAGAAGAATACAAACTCTCTAATGAGTAGTTTTAATGAGCCAAGTTAAATGCTCATCGCTTTATTTCAATCCTTCATTAGTCACTATTTCATCTAGTAGGAGCTTGCTTCAAAGCTATGTACTAGAAAAATACCTTTATAGTGGAACACTATTACTGCTTGGGAAATATGACCTTAAAAGTATTGTACATACATTTGTTGAGAAATAATTTTTGTTGGTGTACTTGAACTGGAACTTGAAAATGAGCTAGATTCAGCAAGAAAGTTTTTGGTGTTGTTTGGAAAGATCATTTGGTCCTACTAGAAAGCATTCCAAACAAATTTTGTGTGTAAAGGCTTGATTCATTTTCACCCTTGAAAAAGAGAGGATTTCTCATTCACCATTGGTTCTGATATACAACTAATATTTTGAAAAGTGTTGATATTATCAACTTCGTTTCTGGTTTGAATGTCCTCCATATCTACATCTTACTTTAACCATGAGAGATGTGGGTATTTTATTGTATTCTTTCCTAGTTGAAACTTTATACATACTTTCCATCTTAGTGATCCCTTCTCTATGCTTACTAACTTGAGGACATTTTGTATTCAATCTACTCATTTTATTGTTGTGGAAAGTGTTATCTTAAATAGACCTAACTTTATTTCATTTCTATCCTTTAGCAGACCAGTCTTATTAAGATGTCACATCTGAATCATTTGATTAGCATAGGTAAATGTAGTTGCCTCCATCTTGTCTATCCAAATTTTCACAACCAAAGGTTTCAACCTGATATTATGGTGCTTAATTAGATCAAGCACAATATTATGATGTTCTTATAAATTTCCTACAATTATACTTTTATGAGGTAAAGTCTTCCCACATGCAATGTTGCTTGATAAACTCATTATGGCCCTTACATCCGCATTCTTAGATCTGAAAAATTATATCCTATTGTCTATTAGATATTGATTTTGCATGCATTTGAAGTGAAACTGAAGTGGGTACTTGTCAAAGTTTGCTTTCTGGTGTTTTGCGCTGTGATTAAAAACATGCTAGGTAGCCTCCAAAATTGTTTGGGAAAATTGATCAAACGATATCCAAAAGCCATGAAAATTCACGAGTATCTTAATTGATGGTAGGGGAGTGTGGTTGAAAGATAGATGTATATGGAGTTATCAGAATTGTGAACTGTAAATGTCCAAAGTTGCTTACTCAGTATTTTCTAAAAAATGCCATTGTTAAAAACCAACTAAAACTCACCAACTTGCCTCTTTGGAAAAATATCAAATCTGAACCTGAAAAGCTATAACTTGGAGGATTGGTTTATTTAGGATCCATGAATACATACATAAAATGGTTTTTTGCAAAACCTCATCCCTCATAAACTGTCAAGCATCAAAGTTAACCCTTTTGTAGCTGTTCTAGAAATGCAGTCTTCAAACTGGGTAAAATCCATTTGGTTTTGGTTTTGAAAAAATACCAGATGAGATACTGGGACCCTAAAAGTTGGCATGAAAGAATATTAAAGTGGGAAGAATCTGAGACACCAATTGGTTTTTCATGACACGATTTCAGTTGCTTAATATTTCCCTCCAAAGTTGACCCTTTTGGCAGTTTTAACACTACGTAAACAACAAACCTTCCTAGAACCCTTCAACTTGGCCTTTTGAAACTTTTTCAAATCAGATCGTAAGAAACTAAAATCAGGCGTGGTCACTAAAATATGGTAGATGAACATGTCTACAAAGTGATTTTTCATGAAACTGAAGAGGCTTTAAATTGTGATTTTTCAAAGTAGAGTGTTGGTTCCGTTTTACAATGTAACGAGTTTGTCTTCTAATCTACCTATGGAATTGCCAATTCCAATCAAAGGTAGCTCGAAGGACCTGGACCAACTGACGAGGACTTTAAAAGCATCCTACACTTTGGGCTCTGCAAGAACTAGGAGGGTGATCCCTTAATGTGTTTACAACCTCTGCACCATTATTATAAACAACATTAACAATAGCAGATAATCTCACTTAATAGCTCAACACGATAAGATAATATCAACTAGAATTGGTTGTTCATAGATAATATCAACTATCTAGAGCGTGAGA
>VDFB02271721.1:0-66573 GCA_007258455.2 Sequoia sempervirens
TCTCTGTTTGGAGGGGATTGATGATGGCTTGGCCATCCTTATTGAGACCTTAACTTTCATAGCTCATTTGCTTTAGCAACTTGAAACCAATTCCTTTGGTGAGTTTCTCAAAACTTCCAAACAAATTTATTGAATTAGTCTCTCTGTTACAAGTCTCGCCTAGACTCGGCGAGTTCCGAGGTGAGCCACTCTTGACGAGTTTGGGAGACTTGGCAACTAGGTACTTGCTAAACTTGCCAGACTCGCCGAGTTTAGGCGACTCTTGACTTGTAGACTTGACCATTTTAATTAATTTAAAAAAAAAAAAAACTGACAACCTTTCAATGTTATGACATGCCCATCTAGGATTTACAAAAATATGAAAATGGTGTGTGTTGCCCCCAGACCCCTGCAAGGGTCGCTACCCCTTGACCCCATTGGGGTGTTGCCCCCAAACCCCCATCAAACTATAAGTCTAAGCAAGTAATAGGCCGCTGCTGAATATTTGTACATTTAAATTGGGTGATGAGTTTTGTATACATTTGACAATATTTATATATCTAAATGTGTTATTTCGTTCAGCTAAAATTTGTGTTTATACTTATTTGATCGATGTATACTTGTATATGTGATCAAAGTAGCTTCTATTTGATGAGGTTATTGTGTCTTTAAGGTTTATTTATTAAAGGGTGCATGAAACAAGCTTTAAATCCTTAAATATCTCTGAATTTCTTGTGTTTTTCAATTTTCCGTGTCTTTGCCAAGTTTGCGCCAAGTCTAGGTGTCAAGTCTGAGTCCAAGTCAAAATCAGCTTGCCAAGTCCAAGTCTTGTAACACTGTTATGAACAGAAGAAGTCATTGCTTAACTGGGATAAAGGTTGCTGATGGAGTAAAGGAAACTACTCATCCTCAATTTGCTTATGGCATCATCCTTCTTGGTGAAGTCAACAAATCTAATGTTAGAAGGATCAAAGTTATCCTTGACTCCTTTCTTAATGCCTCTGGTGCTATGCTCAACATAAGTAAAAGCAAATTCTATACTCTTTTCTCCTCTCTGACTGAGATCAGAAGTTTTTACCAAATCCTTCAATTTCCTCACAGAGGAGATACACTTCAGATACCTTGGGGTTTCTATTAGCTTCAAACTGAAACATGTGGATTGCTGGAACAATCTTTTGGAAAATGTTGACATGAGAATCCATAGCTATAAGAATGGTTGGCTCTATTTGGCTGTCTGCTTCATCCTTATTGTACCTTTCCTCTCTAGCCTTCTTACCTACCAGCTCATAACATATCATGCCCCTTCTTATATATTTCAATAAATTGATAAAAAACTGTGTAATTTCTTATTGAAATGTGGAAACAAGATTCCAAAAAGAAATTTCACTAGGTGAGCTGGAAGAATGTTATCAAGGCTAAAATCAAGGTGGTTTGGGCATCAGATCTGCACTCTACATGAGCAGAGCAGTTGGTGTTGAATTGGTTTGGACCCTTATCACTCCTCTTACTCTTTGGAAACATATTATTGTCTACAAATACATTAATGGTTTTCATGGGCTTGAGTTCCTCAATAACTTCTGACCTCTCATAGGTGCTTCTAGAATCTGGAACATGATTAGCATGTCTTCAAACACCATTAGGGACAATCTCTTGGCTACTGGGTAACAGTCAACAAATCCAGTGTTGGGAAGATTCCATCCCTGACAATAATCTCTTGCTCACTATATGCCTTGACAACTCCTCTAGTCCATGCAATCTTTGCAGATCACTGACTTGCTCAGCTGGTTAAGTGGGAGAACAACCATGCTTCATGGGCAGATGTTCATGGTCTCAGTCAAATTGAGTAGGACTCATGACAGCAAATCAGGCAGCACTTCTCAGGCTCGATACCTCTTGCTCTGACTGAGGATGATAAATTAATCAGGGGGGGCTCAACTCTGATGGTCACTACTTGGTGCATGCTGTTATTGACCTCTAGAGATCCACTCACCCAAGTAATAAAATCCTTCACGCTATTTGGAACTAGCTCCTTACTCCCAAAGTCACTTGTTTCAGTGGCTTCTCAGCATAGGATATTAACCAGTTGCAACTTGGTTAATAGAGGAGTTGTTGAACCTCACATGTCACATGCTTTAAAAATAATGAAACCTTATCTCACCTATTCTTGAATGTCCAAAAGCTGCTCAGCTCTGGTTTTCTCTTGCTCAAGCAATGGGAGTCACCCTGCACACCAACCTCAATAAATAGAACTGTCTTGTAAATTGGACTAATCTTTATGCTGCTGGTTTTCGCAATAAGCCTCTTATCAAATATGTTTAGAATGGGATCCCCTACTTTTGTGTCTATTATATTTGTTTGGACAAAAATTACAAACTATTCAATGATAATGCCATCAAAAATCACTCCATGTTTCTCAAAGTTCGAATCAGAATTTCTTGCAATGTCAAAGTTCATTTCAAACAAACTCATTATTTAAGCTGTCTTTTGACTGCCGAATCTCATTATCTCAATAGCTCACACTCATAAGATTTAATTCAGAAGGAGGACCCTCCCAAATCGCCTGACAGCTTCTTGCTTTTCTCCTTTCCAGCTCTTATCTTTGATGGTGCTGCCAAATAGAATCCTGGGGCTGCTGCTGTTGGCAGGGTTATTATGTTGAATTGAAATGATAAGCTTCTTGATTATTGTGCAAATATTGGTAAGACCACCAACAATGTTGTAAAGCTTATGACATGTGAGATTGATCTTTAAATGGCGTCCAAAGCAAATTAAAAATCTCTTACCATCTATGGAGATTTAAAACTCACTATCCAAGCCTTAAAGAACCTCCAAAGTCTTCACTCTGTCCTTCTTCAGCTTTTAAAATCCAAAATTGATGCTTCACAATTTTGATGTGATAAGACTTTAGGCATGTCCTTGGGAAGGCTAACTCTTATGCTGTCAAAAAGGCTAATGATGGAATCAATGCTCTCAGTTGTAATATTTTAGTCTGTAGATATAAATGTTATAATGTTTTTCCTCTTTGTACTTAGGGTCTAAAGTGACCCTTTGCTCCTCTTGTAATCTCTTTCTTTATATGTTTCAATAAACCTCTTTATTTTCAGGAAAAAAAAAGAAAAAGCCTAAGGCTCAGTTTATAAAACTTCCACGTGCATTTAGTGCACTATGGTCCTATCATGTATACAATAGATCTATCCCAATTTTACAAGTGCCATTTGTCAAAAGAAAGCTAAGTGATATGGTAGTGGATGATTTGAAAGAATTATTTATTGCTTGTTGTTCAAGCACTTTGGTTAATTCAGCTTCTACAAAGGTTTGTTAGAGCATATGATATCATGACTGATTGACATGGTTTGCAAAAGGATCTTTTACCTATTTAGTTGATTTTCTTGATTATCCTTGCATCCTCTCAAGCATTTGGCAAAACCTTTTTTGTCTTCTTCTACAAGCCACTTGCTTGTAATCGTCTTCATTTACAAACCACTTCACATAGTAAAGCAGGAATTTCATTCTTTAGAAATAGATGGACAAGGTATCTTAATGGAGCATTAGACGTCAATCACTCTTTGTCATCATTCATATCTTCTGCCTACATGCCATGTGGAATGTGCTTCCAAGTGGGGCCTTTAATTTGCTTTTTACCTTAAAAGCCTACATGATCAGCCAGCCCTTGGATGCATGTCACGTCCCCTTTTTAGAATTAAAAGAATTAATTGAGGACCTATAGCCTATTCCTTATTTTCTGTAGGCTAAGAGATAAACTAAGGGAAATAATTAAATAATATTTTAATTTGGGCCTAGTCACTTTATTTCAAAAGGACAACTTAAATATTAATATTAATTTTAAAAAGTGACTGTCTAAATGAGACATTATAAGACCTATGTAATATTTTATTTAAAAAAAAAGTGTTTCTAACACTATGGAGGGAAAAATGTTATTAAATGCTTTGGAGTGAAAAAAGGAATTCAAATTGAGGGCCCAAAAGAAATTTATGAAAGGGAGGGCAAATTGGTTATTTGCATCATCCGTTGTTGCATCATCAATTCCTTTTTGAGAGATTGAGCACTTGAGGATGAAAACCCTCTTGGTTTCTACTGTTGAATTGGAGGATGAAACCCCACTTATCCATTTGAGATGATTCTATCTAGGAATCACATTTGTGCTAAGAGATTCAAGTCATTTTCAGTTGCTACAGTGTTTCTCTAGTGTGAAAGGGTTAGATCTACTGTTTTGAAGGGTTTTTCAGTCATTTGTTGAATAGTTTGCATACTTGGATTCGGAGAGTACTCGGCAAGCCCACAAATTTTGACTCGGGAAAAACTCAGCAAATACTTGACAAATACTCGGCAAATACTCGGAAAATGTGTGTGGATATTTATGTATGTGTATACTCAGGACTGCACTGTGCACACATGCATATCTATAAACATACACAGGATGCCAAGTTTGCATGCATATACACACATAGACATTTTTATACACACAGACATGCCAAGTTTGTGGGTTTTCTGCGAGAAACTGGCGATTACTTAATAATTTGATGGGAGAAAATCATCTGCATACTGCCCACGAGTAAAAGCAGAAATTACTCGGCATGCAAATTTTTTGGAGATTACTCGGCTACTCGGAGAGTAATCGCCGAGCATGTAAACTATGATTTGTTGCTGATTTCAGTCACTGCCATACCACTTTAGGGCCACTGTACCATTTAACACTTTTGCTGCGATCATTTACTACCAATGCTGTACATTTTCAGCAATTTTAGTGTCTGGATTTTACTAGCTGCACCCTTGTTTCCAGCTCTGCATCAGAATCATTCTTATTTTCTGATTAGTACAAACAGTACCTGTACCAACATTGAGGTTCCTGCCTGTTCAGTACAGTTGTACAGTCTGTTGTAAGTGGAATTTGCTATCATCCATGTGCTGAAATCAATCAAATGTCTTTATGATTAGTTGCAAACCTATCCACGTGATGCTCAAGGGTTTATTTCCACTGATAAATAATTCATTTGTTGATTACAATGGTTGCCATCATTTAATCAGCATTAGTTGTTCAAATTTGCTGTCATAATTGATCATGCTTGGTATGTGAGGGTTTCCATGTTTATAGATCATTATTAATTGACGAATCTGTTGCAATATTCATGATACTTTTATTTATTAAGGTTTCATAATTAATTTCTGTTTTTTGTTCCGTTGATCAGCATTTAATTACTAGGGTTTGATAGCCTTATTTTGTGCTCCATATCTATTTCAATTTGCATAATCAGAAAATACATAAGAAATTGCATATTTCCTCAGGTTTCTGGTTTGGGACACTACAATGCAGCATCGCTCTTTCTTTGATCAATGATAGGTGGAATCCTTGTCTGCTGTCAGAAATATTTTTGATTAGAAACTGTCAATTGTGAAATGTTGTTGGTGTCAGTTGATCAATTTGTGGAGCTTTGAGACTATTGCCCTCTTTGTTCTCTTTCAAAACCCTGCCAACCACCAGGTTAACTTGCAATTGATGACTAGCTATTTCAAACATGTCTTTGATTTTTTTTAAGGCAAACATGCAATTTTTTAGGGTCCGAAGTTTCATTCAAGGGAAAAGCTTTACAATGCGGCATTTTATGCTGCATAGTGTAAGTGTTTGAAAATGTCACTTCTATCTGCGAATTTGTATGTGATTTGCCCAATAGAAAGTGACAATTGCTACTAATAGAGCATGTGAAGATCACCAAGAATAATGTGATTTCCTTTTGACATAAAAGGGGTAGTGCCCTTATACAAAAACAAATAAAATTATATACAACACTCACAATATTCACAAGATTTGATCTAGGAGTTCAGAATAATATAGAAAAACAAACATGTAGTTCAATACTTTTCGGCATATATGCAAGGTTTAAGCTGAAATAGACACTAAAAACCTAATGCACAGATATTTTGGGTTTTTTGGAAACACAAACACGCATGCATTTATTTTTGTCTATGTTGCTAGTTTGGGTATGGGTTCATCAATACAACAAAAAAATTTCCTAGGTTAAGTATAGCAAAATAAATTTCTTGCGTTTGGTATGCTGGGTACAGACGTGCTATATACACACACACACACACACACACAGATATACATATATAATATGCCCATAATTTACAAAAAAATATACTCAATTGAAAACATTCCTCTCTAAATTCGACTGCCTCCATACCTTCTAAGGTTGTTGATGACTATTGTGCTTAATACCTAATGCACCTTCAAAAGTCATCTCAAGACGATTGTATGTGATGCAAATTGAGTCCTAGCAACCAAATATGGTGTAAAAAAATTAAGACAATTTTTTAAAAATATTTTAAAAAGTTTACAAATATGATTCATTCGAGCAACTAGTTACAAATGAGAATAATACTTAGCTCCTTACGAGCATTAATGAGATTGATACTTAGTTCCTTATGAGCACCAATGGGACCAATACTAAGCTCCTTACAAGCACTAGTGAGACCAATGCTGTAATGTCCCCTCCTTGTGATTGCCCTAAATCTTGCCCTAGAATCACAAGTTTAATGTAGCTAGGGTTATAACTTACCAATTAAATGCTTTTAGCAAGATGAATCTTGGTTTAGGTTCTGCAATCATGTTAGATAATATTGGAAATATAATTCATATGATCAAAACATATATAATAAATGTCTTATCTATTTAAACCATGTAAAATACATAACTATTTCAAAACTATATAAACTACACAATATCCATAATGCATAGTGGAAGTCTACTGTTTAATCATAATAGGACTTGGTTGAGAAACATTATAAGGCGCCCAAAGCTATCCATGCTAAGCCCAAGAGCGAATATACCATACCTCTTGGTCCCAAGTGGTAGACACGCGGGCATCCAACATGGGGTGGCGTACTTTGTGGATAAACTTGTATCTGCCTTCCCTATCCATGTTGCCTTATCCATCCTTCTTATGATTGAGACTCTTTGAATCCATCCCAACAACCAACCCATTTAGAGATTGGGGGAAAAGCTACAGTAGGAGGCCCATAGATTCCCCTTTGTAAGCCCAAGGGCAGACCCTCACCCCTTTGGCCCCAAGTGGTAGATACACAGGCATCCAACATGGAGTGGCGTACTTAGAAAGAAATCCAGTATCTGCTCACCCTGCTGGTGCTTCCCTCACTCCTCCTCATGGTTTCTTGTTGAGAATTACAAACACTAAATATATCCAGATTCATAGAGATTATATAACAATAAATATATCATTATACACAATAATCATGATAGAGCATACCACAATACTTGCTAAAATATAAGATTGCTATATTCTGAGATGCAAATATATTAACAAATGCTGACTTCTGCCCTTGTCTGCTGAGTGCAGATAATTGTGATTGATCTGCTCCAATTGCCTTGTTGTTCGATCTGTTTTTAATATTCAGAAGATATTGCTTATCAACTAATATAAATATTATTTTTATATACAATTCATACCAATTACCGATTGTATGTATTGTTGCTGCTTTCCTGAATGCAGATATATTTCTGAATATGATTTAATGATTAGAATTGATCCATTTTATTCCTTGATGCTTCTACCCACTCATTTGTTTCCCCTTTTATATCTTCCATGGTAGGGAGAGTCGCAACCATTCATCTAACAAGAGACACACCCTTTTCATGGTTTCTATCCTTTGAAAGAGTCATAACTGTTTATTAAGTATTGTCTCTTTATTAACTAACCCACAGCCTTCCTTATTGCTACCGCTTCCTTAAAAGGATGAATCGCTGCCTAATACTGATCGCTGCTCCCTTATATATTAATTACTGCCTTTTCATTTAATTGCTACCTTTAAGAGTGCTGCCTTAATAATTATAATTGCTGCTGTTCCCAATCTGATTGCTTCTGTTTACTAGATGAGTTGCTGGCTATTCTTAATCACCTTTATAATTATATTTCCTTTCAAAATGTATATTATTTTTTATTTACTTGTTTTATATTAATCTAGTATATGTTTCATATTTTACTACTATATTTATAAATTGAATTTATTATAAATATATTTATTTTTATATTAGTTTTATATATATATAGTATTAATATAGTAACGAGACTTGGACTCAGCTAGGGTGACTCGACTCGGGACTCGGCGCAGACTCGGCAAAATGAAAAAACCCTAGAAATTTAGAGATTTTTAAGGATTTAAAACTTGTTTCAAGCACCCTTCATTTAATAAACCTTAAAGACACAATATCATTAAATAGAAGCAAATTTGATCACATACACAAGTATACATCGATCACATAAGTATAAAGTACACAAATTGTAGTTGAGTTGTTGAAGGAAATAGCACACTTAGATATATAAATATAGTCAAATGTATACAAAACTCATGAAATATGAAATCCATGACATCAAATGTTCCAAACAAATATGAAATATCAAAACAATAACTACAAGTCTATGGCTCAAAGGAGTTTGCATCCTTCCTACGAAGGCATCTAAGGTGGGTCCTAGATGATGTAGCAACTGCAGCTATAGTCTCTGCTTGTGACTCCATGCCACCCTCACCAACATTAGTTGTGGATGTGTTTTCTCGTGCTTTAGCCTCCTCCTCTACCATGGCTATAGCCTTAGCCTCTCTATCTGCTTGGTCAACCCAATCAAGGTCCTCGTCACTAACACAAGTATACATCGATCATATAAGTATAAACACAAATTGTAGTTGAGATGCTCAAGGAAATAGCACACTTAGATATATAGTCAAAGACTCAAATGTATACAAAACTCATTGAATATGAAATCCATGACATGAAATGTTCCAAACAAATATGAAATATCAAAAGATTCAAAACAATAACTAGAAGTCTATGGCTCAAAGGAGCTTGCATCCTTCCTACGAATGTGTCTAAGATAGGTCCCAAATGATGCAATAGCCATAATCTCAAGTATCAAGGCAATTGCCCTAATGGGGTTGAGGGGTAGTGCCCTTTGTGGGGGTCTGTTGTGACCTTTTCACACATCGCCCCATTGCAAATGGGGACTCCCCC
Source organism: Sequoia sempervirens (assembly GCA_007258455.2). NCBI lineage: Eukaryota > Viridiplantae > Streptophyta > Pinopsida > Cupressales > Cupressaceae > Sequoia > Sequoia sempervirens. The sequence continues at coordinate 9,020 of VDFB02271721.1, forward strand.
CCCCTTTTTTTTCTTTCTTCTTTTTGGGGTTTTTCCTTGGCGTCACAATTGCTAATCACCATTTTTCTTTTACAATGAGGAGTTAGAGTTTTGAGAAATCACTCAGGTCAAGTAGAGAATTTAAGCCCAACACAGTGCCTAGACATCGTCAAAGTGCTCAAAAGGTCCGGAGGACGAAGAACGCCATTGCTTGGAGTCAATTCTGACACTTCCTACTTTTTAGGGATTCTGCTTTTTTGCTTTTTGCTTTTTCTATTTTTGGCACTTTTGGACCAATCCAGGATTTACTATTTTTAGAAATTTTGCTTTTTGCTTTTTTCTATTTTTAGTAATTTCTATTTTTAGAAAGGCTAGGGTTCCACGAGTCATGGAGTCAACGTTTTCATCTTTAGAATCAAGGTTTTGCGCCTCCAAGAGTAAAAAGCAAGGAAAAATCATAAAAAACAAGAAAAAAAAATCTCCAAGGCGAGGGTTTGTACAAGTGATCCAGAAGGAGACAAGAAATTCAGCATGAAATTCATGGTTCAAGTTCGCCCAAGGTAGAAAAGGCATGGGATTGATGAAGTTTGTCTAAGTGTCAAGCATGGCAAGCGAACCTTCAAGTCCGCCCAGCCAAGAAGGAAGATGAGGAATGGCAAGCTAGAGATGAAGTCCACCATGGAAAATGTCCGAGACAAGAGCAAGTCTACCCAACCTTGGAGAAAGCTTGGCATGAAGTTGGTAAAGTCCACCCATGCACTTGTTTAGCACAGTTCAAAGTCCGCCCCACCTTGAGAAGCATGTCTTGCCAACCTTCAAGTCCGTCCTTGCATCATGGCATAAAAGTCTTGAAGTCCGCTTGGAATCATGGCAAGACACAAGCAAAGTTTGCCCAACACTAAGGAACGCATGGCATGAAGTGGATGAATTTCGCCTAGAAAGAAATAGAAGCTGGCAAGAAAGGATGAAGTCCGCCCAGCCAAGAGGAGGAAAGAAAAACTCAAAATTTGGCTAAGTGTAGGTACTTTGGCTAAGTATTGATGCCTTGAGAGAGAAAAACTCAAAATTTTGGCTAAGTATTGACGCCTAGGCAAGGAAGACTCATGAAATTGGCTAAGTATGGATATGGTTAAGTGTCAAAGGAGCAATGTCAAAGACAAGGCAAAGTTCGCCCCACTTGAAGATGAAATGTCTTAGCCCTCACCAAGTCTGCCTAGAGAAGAGGTATCATGGCAAGAGGAACTCAAAGTCCGCCATAGACCAAGATGATATGGCAAGACAGAGGTAAAGTCCGGCCAGCCAAGAGGAGGAAAGAAAACTCAAAATTTGGCTAAGTGTTGATACCTTGGAGAATAAAATTTCAAAATTCCCTAAGCAATTAGCCACTCCGCTCGACATGGCCAACCAATCATGAAGTTTGCCAAGGCTAAATTGAAGATGTCCAAGACATAACCAAGGAGGAAGATGTCTTACAAAGTCCAAAGTCCGCCCAAGAATGGCCTGCTGATCATGAAGTCCGCCTAGCTAGCAAGGAAAGTGGCTTGCCAATGATGAAATCCTCCTAGGTCAAAAATAATAGTGCCCAAGACACAATGAACTTCACCATGAAATGGCATGGAAAATGTGAAGCCCGCCATGCTATAAATTCAAAACATCCAAACAATAATGAGCTCCGCCTTGACACTTGGGAAAATGTCCAAGATCATTCAAAGTCCGCCCATGATAGAAGCAAATTGTCCAACCAGCAACCAAGTCCGCCTAAGGAAAAAAAGAAAAGAATTGGCTTGCCAATGAGGAAGTCCGCTCAAGCATAATAGAAAATGGCATGATATGTGCCAAAGTCCGCCAAGGTTAGGAACAAACATGGTAAAATTTGCCAAGAGGAAACAAAAAAATGGCTAAGTGTGGAATTTTCCTACAACAAAAGAATCAAATTTTGACTAAGTGTTGGAAAGAAAACAGGAAGAATGAAGAGGAATAAAGAGGAAAAGTAAAGAGGAAATGAATAAAATCCTTGTCCAAGGATGGAGTCCTCCCTACTTAGCACAAGCCAAATTTAGAATTGAAGGCAAATCCACAGGCAAAGTTCATTCGAGCATATAGATGGCCAAAAAATTGGCTAAGTGTTGAATGGTCCACATGAAGGTGTTACAAATTGAAATTGAATAGCCAAAATTTGGCTAAGTATGGGAAATACTTCACAGAGAAAGTTCCAATTTCCTCCATTGTGGTGAAAGCATAGGGGAGTTCTCCAAATTCAAGGCACTTGAAGGAATTTCAAAGCAATCAGGAAAGAAAAGTTTAGTAACTTTAAGTCTAGACATCTGTTCCAAAGGGAGACTTTCACACCTCAAAGATTCAAATGCAAGTGCAAAGGACAAAGTTATCGACAAGGAAAGATATTCTAAGGCAAGCACGTGGAAAAGAAACAAAGTGACCAAGGAAGACATCCAACACACTGAGGTGGTGCCTCGTCATCTTCCAACCAATCTAATTGTTCCAAGTCAACATGTCTAGGTTCAATGAACTAGACTTATCCATGGAATTGGTTTATATTTAGCAAAAGGACAAGTGTCCTCAAATGCAATTTTCTCATTGGTTGAGAGATTGTTGGTTGTGACAAACCCTAATAAGGGTTTTATTTTGTAATCTCGACTATTGATTTGAAATCAATCTTGGCCATTGAATTGTAATTGAAGAGCCTATAAATTGAGCTCGCCCCTCATTTGTAAAACATGGGAGCATGTTGCAAAACATGTTGAGATAAGTAAATTGTTGCTTACAACTGCCAAAGTAATAAGTAATGCATTGTTCGAATTGATGGTGATTACCTCTATTATTTTGGAGTTGGCATGGTTCTTATCTCTCATCATAGTTTAGATTTTATTTGCATGTTTGTTAGATGAATTAGAGATTTGATGGTATGGATTGGTGAAACTCTTGCTCATACTTTCTTTGAATGAATGATTTTTGTTCAATGCGTAAAGTTAGCCTGAGCCTATATTGTGGATGCTTAACTTCTATCTGGATAAATATTGTTCGATTTGATGGTAGTTATTCATGACATGAAAATCACAAGCACACCCCTTAGAAGATTGCAATCACTTTGTGTAGTTGTCCTCAGTGTGGCAAAGCAAAGTGTTGTTATTGGTTCCACCGAGTCCATAACGTCTCTTGAATTCTTAGGAGTAGATTATAACTTCTAAACCCTTATCTCCTTTTTCTGTTTGCCTGAAGTCCATGATCCAAGACCCAAACAATAGAGCTTCATTGTCTAGACCGTCATTGTGAATTGAATGAGCCTAGCGTAAGTCCCTTTGTGTATTACTAGCATATCACAACGCCCATTGAGCTTATCCACACGTCAAGACCTGACAAAAGAAACCTTGGAATCACCATATGATCTTCTTGCAATCTTAGCATACATGGTGGTTTTCAAGAGAGGATAGAGTGTCTTTGGACATTTTATTTTGTGTTCGGTGGGTAACAAAACGCACACTAATACGGTCCAGGTGCAGTGCCTCTAGTGGGGTTGAGTCTGGGGATAGTGCCCATAGTGGGGTCAAGGGGCAATGCCCTGGGCGCGCTCCTTGTCGTGATACAGGGTGGGGTAGAGAGGCGGAGCCCCCGCCACCAAGCCCTAATTAAGACCTCCAAAACCATACAAAACTTCATGGCGTACACCATTTTGCATTCACCATAAGTAAGAAAAAAAGTTTTAACTTTAAATTTCATGTAATTTTTTACACTTTTCAAACCCTGTCGCCTACCGAGTCTTGCTGACAAGAATCGTCTGGACTCGACGAGTCTAGCAAGTCCACCAGACTTGGCGAGTCGATCCAGGGCTCGGAAGGACTTGGCCGAGTCCAAGTCCGAGCCCCCAAGACTCGGCCAAGGTGACTCAACTCACGACTCGCCAAGTCCTGGCGAGTCTCGTTTCAATGAGTATTATATTATAATGATTATAATTATAATAATATTTAAATTGTTAATATTTATATTTATATTTTTTAATATTTATATTTTCTATTTATTACATTTCAACATTTGGTTTTTATACTTTAGTGCTGCAATTTGATCATGGCGGGGTGATGGCAAATACTTAGTTTCTTTCAAGCATTAACACTAGATAACAACTAATATATCCACACTAGAAGCTAATGATGGAATGCCAAGAGTCACGACATAGAAATCCACATTAATGCACATTAGATAGTACATCCACACTAGAAGACAACAATGGAAAACAAAGAGTCACAACTTATAATTCCACAATAGATGTCCCTTTGAGGATTGAACTTGGGTCTCCTGATGCAGGGATAGGTGGCTTTCATCTAAAACAACACAATTCAAGTTAGATCAACCAACAAAAGATACACAAAACTCTCACAAGTCACCTTTTCAGTCTAACTCTGCCTTCAGCCTAGTAGGTCTGCAGACCGAGTTTGCACAACTTTTCTTCTCAGAGAATCACTCCACAACCAATCTCTTGACACATCTAAACACCCATCAAGGCACCCTCAGGCATAGCCAAAAATCTTATTTGGTCACTTTTGAACAATCCCATCAAATACCTGAACCTACGCTGCCCAAGTAGACCAATTAGGTCTAATTTCTAAAGGAAGTGCTCTTGAAACTCTCAACCACCCTAGTGTATCCTCTCAGACCTCCATAACAGGTAAACAAAAGCCTTTTCCAACAGGTTTTAGACACTCCAACACTCATCTATATACTGATCCAGAAAACCTCATTTTCCTCCTCTTAGGGTAGGGTTTATTGGATTCAATGGTTCCCAATCACATACACACTTGACACAGCCTCCAATGCTTTCTATTATGTCTGCCCACACTCAATAAACCTTCATACAACCTCTACTCAACACGTTTCTTCAAACACTTTCTCAAAACCATCATTTTCAACCCTAATTCATCATTTTCTTCAGGACAGTCCTAATTTCTCCCCCAAAACTCTTCATACAGACCAAACTCTACCCCCTACCATCCTATTTCTAACAAGTTATACCCATTCCACTTAGCAACAGTAAACACAGAAGGTGTAATGGACTTTATCTCATATTTAAAGCTTCAAAACCTAAAATCTGCTCCTACAGACTGGTTACTGTGTTTTGGCAGTAAGTCTCCTTAAATTTGATGAACAACCACCAATATGTATTCAAATGAGAATTAAGACCAGTCCACAATGATTTCTACAAATTTGAGTTCAATATGCAACCGTACAATCACGTACCAAGTCTGCAAATTCAGAGATTATGTGTAAAAACACAGAATTACAGACAAATCTGGGAGTTTTTATTGAAAATTCTTCACTACAAAGTTTCTAACCTCTTGGTTCGAGGTTCTACAACCTTTTTAAACACAAAACAAAACATCCCAATGGTTCAAACTGCCTCTTAGGTTCCAATGACCGTTGGACTTCTCATAAGTGCAATTTTACAACTTTTTTCATTTTTGTATTGACAACTTCTGTCAATTTTGTCCATTTTGCAATTTTAACCCCCAATACCTCCTAGAGACCACTAAAATGACCCAAAACAATATTAGATGATCAAACATGACCTTATTTATCAAAATCTAAGACTCAAGACTCCAAATTCTAACTAGGACCCACCTTTACAAATTCTTGCATTTTATGCATCATTTGACAACATTACATCCCTTACAAAAAATGAACTCCTAATTACATCCAAATGGTCCATTAGACCTTATTGACTCACCTTAGGACCAAAGACTCCTAAAACAACCTATCACCTAGTAAACTTGATCAAACTCAGATGAAAGTAAATTGGTGCTCCTGCACCATCTCCACAATGAGAACCCAATGTTTTAACCAATTGAACTCAAGTCCTTGGATAGAGAAATTAAAAATAGACAATACAGCATTTTTATAGCAAATTTAAAGTAAGTCAAAAAGTTAAATATTGAAATTTCATAAACTTCACTTCAACAACTCTAACTTGGAGAAAGGCCTAAAAATGGCTAGGTAAATATGATCTATCATGAACATCTGAATCTCCTCAACCTCGATGTAGATTTCTTTGATCTACTCAATTTTTGTGCCAATCTTTTGCATTAGCAAGTTAAGTGAGTGAATGACACATGGTGTTCAAAATATGTGCCCATTTCTTGCCTCCACCAACACATCTACTGCCTTGCATTTCTTAGCATTTTCTACTATGACTTGGATAACCTTTCAAACACCTACAATATCAATCGCCTCTATGAGGATGTTGGCAATGAAGTTTTCATCTTTCACTTGCCCTTCACAATCAATTGTCTTCAAAAGTATTGCTCTTTTAGGGCACATTATGGTTACACTAATTAAGTTTTTTTTTTTGCAATTTTTTCATCCATTTGAAAGGATAGACACTTCCATTTCTTCCCATGAGTCCTTGATTGGATGCAAAGATGTCTACAAATTTATTTTCTTTTGACAATTAGGTAGTGTACACCTTTTCATGCCTATCCTATACAACTTGTGGGTATTTGACTTACAACCATCCATTTCCTGCCAATATGACGATCTCATGAGATTGAAAGGAAGCCCATTGGCATAAATGCAACACACAATCTGCTCATTTGCGGTGCCCCTCATCTCATTTTGAAATGCCCTCTTTAATGGAGCCTCTTTTGTTAAAAACAAAGGGGCTATCATCTTCTTGGGAAGATAGTGTCACAATGAAAGAAGTGTGGCAGCCATTATTGAAGAAGCGGAAGATGGCATTGAAGATGGGCTGCATGATCCTTTTGTGGCTAAAAGATAGTTTTTTAATTTTGCTCAACTGTTTGCATTTTTTGTTGCTTCTTGCTCTTTGATATATGAGAGAATTCACTCCTTTGGAAACCCTATTTTTTTGGCCTTGGACAGATCCTAATTCTATGGCTGACCATTGCACAAAAATGAGCTTTCACTTGACTATACAAGCTGTTCTACACTGACTACAATGCCAAAGACCTTGCTTCTAGGAATTTGCTCAATTATTGCAACATGTCACCAAAGAGGTAATCCTTGGTCAAATTTGAAAGTCCTTTCTGTTCTTGGGCCCATTGAATTAGAAATGCTAACTTTTCTAAAATATACAAATACTTGTACCTACATGTTTTAAAATAACTTAATGCCAAGAAAATAAAAACAATGTACCCCTACACTATGTAAACATAGAAAGAAAATAAAAAAGCAACATATTACCCTTCAAAGTGTTAAAAATTGAATAACAATTCAAGAAAATCTTGAAATGAACTTAGAAGTTCAGAAATACAAATTTAAAAGATTAAAAAAAACTAAAATAAAAACTTACCTAGAATGACAAATGTCCTTGATGTAAGCTAAAATATCCTGTAGTACTTATCAAAGATGTCTTTGTCAATGTTCCATGGTGATGCATCCTCTGGGGTTCAAGTGATGTCTTGAATGTCTCAAGGACTTGGGACTTGGAGGAGACATCTCCATTTTTCAGGACTGGACAACTTGTTGTGTTTGGTGCATAAAAATAAAAGGTTACTTTTAAGAAAAGAATGCAAAAACCCCCTAAAAAGCTACAAGGGGGGTTGTCATTGCAAATGTGGCACATTTGTAATATAAGACCCCTGATTTTTTTCTGATTTACTGATGATCTGATTTGTGTTTTTTTGAGTATGTTTGCTTGTTTGTTTCAAGTGCCAATCATTGTTTGCATAGACGGAATAATTATAACATGAAGTGCATGGAAATAGCATGAAAGAACTACTTGCAAAGATAATTTTCTGACTTATATTACTCAGGAATCATAACAGAAAATTTTCAGTTCTTTCAATACAATTATCAGACTCAGAAAATACAAATTCAGACCTGATTTTAGAAGCACATATAACAGCAGCAAATGAAGAACTCCACTAGCTACGTCCTTCACCAAGAAGAGACCAACAAACCCTACGCAAACCTCATGCCAAACAATTGTCTAACAGCCGCATCAATGGCAGAAATCTGAAACTGTTCATAGCAGATTGGAAACTGGAATCATACCTCAAACTGGGCGCCCGGCTGAAAAGGGCAATTTGCTTTGTAAAATCAGTGCATGCTCAGAAAATTCAAAAGATCACTTGCTTGAGGGTGCCTTGATGAGGAGTACCAATAGGAGAAATACCCATAATGAAAACTCATGCCATTTGAATGACATGAACTGAAAACCAGGTTCAGACCTTGTGATGAAAGTGCCCAAAAACTACTGAAAACTCCTCAAAAACACTTTGAAAGTCACACCAAAAAGAAGCTACGCTACTACAAGCCAAAACCCAAACACCAAGCATCAAAAGACTTGAAAATCTTCATGTCTCTTGACTGAAACTGATAATCTTGAAGCTCTGAAGTGATTCCTAGGTGGAATCACATGTCAACCAGCTAGGGTAGGTCTTGCACTACTGAAACCAACTCCTTAATGCCAAGGGTTTTCGTCCTCAACACCTGATTACAAACCTCTGGAATGATTCCAGCAGCATCTCCTTATGCAACCATTTTCAACAGACTCCAAAATGAGGCTCTAAAATCAAGTTATAATCTCTCAATGAGAAATTAGGGCGAAATTAGGTTTGAATATGAGCTCCCTCCAAAAGCAATGCCTTTTTACCTTGACTTTATTTTAAATTTCAATTAAAAACTTCATTTTACTCCTCCTAGGCATCCCCCCTTATCCAGCCTTCAAATGTGATTCTGTTGCTTTAAAAACAACTTGAAGTGAATGAACTAGGCGCCAAGGTACACTTTTATGACCCCTCTGCCCCTCAATATAAAGTTATAAAATAACTTTATTAAAATCATTTCGAGAGAGAAAAAACAAATATTTAAACGATCTGACCTTAGCAACCCAATGCCAACTGAAAATGGCACTGTTGAAAGTAGCCTGACCTAGACTAGCTTCCATAAATAGACATAGTATTTTAGAAAATACTCTGAAAACACAAATTGGAGAGGAATTGATATGCAACCCAACTTACTGTAAGCAGTAAGTACTGAACTGGCCCCTTGCTAAAAGCTGAAAGTCCACCAGAAAACTCCGAAAACCCTTAGAAAGGATTGGAATTGAGTTCCCTTACCAACTCTGTTTAGCCTACAGGAACTTTGGAATAGGCTAAAGGATAAACACCACTCAGAGGCGAGGAGGGGACATTACAACATTGTATTGAAATATTCTCTGCTTTTAATCTATTTAAGTTGTTTTAATAGTCATCCTCCTTTGTCCCCAAAATTTTGGAAATTTTGTGCCATCCTTGAAACCTCGTCCCCTATCTTGGAAACTTAGAGAAACATTGGTCTTGAAATCCTTAAAAACTAAAAACCACCAACAACTTTGAGCAATCGCAAACAAAGGTTTTGGGAGTTTAGAGTGATAGGTAACTTAGAAATGAGTTTTTGTGTTTGTGTTTTTAGATTGCTTTTAGGGTTTACACTAATGTTTTAGGGTTTTTTTATTTAAAAACATGCTTTAAAAAACATTTTTTTGCCTTTTTGGGCCACTTGCATTGTGGGTTTGCCCGAGGCACTACTTGGGTGCCTTAGGTATGCCTTGGATATGCACATAGCATACTTGAGCCATACTTTGGGTGCTTGGGTTTGCTGACACCATTGCCCAGGCATCCCAGGTGTGCCTTGGGTACAACTATAGCATACCTAGGGCACTTGGGCTGTGCCCTAGGCAAGCTTCCTAGGTACTTGAGTCTGGACCTGAACTTGAACCTAGACGGTCCAAGTATGGGTGGCTACTTGGAAGAAGCCAAGCACATAGATTTCTAAATAAATTGCAAAGAACAAGAATTTGTGCACACAAACAAAACAAAATAGTACACAAACAAGACATGACTTAGCAAATCAATGTACTTTTAGTATTCAAAGATACAAACATGTGAACTAACAGTAATCACAATAGAAAGCTTGTGATTATTAACAATTTTTATTCAATAAGTGAAATCTTTCATACATGACAATATCAAATGGAGATAAATTGTGTAAAACATAACAACTTCATCACTCACACAAAGACAGCTGAAATAAACATTGATGCACGAGGTTTTACAAATTATAGAAGGAGAATAGTAGAGTAGGGATCAAATCATATTTCATAATCAATCAACTTAGTACAAAGCCTAAATTTATCAATTTTTTTCCCTATAACTTGTAAAATCTTATAGAAGGCTATAACATAGGGTTAAACAATGAATTTTACATGTAGCATAATAAAATTCATGATTAATATGAAGGTGCATACTTTTTTTGAATGATGAAATTGCATATGGCATAAAAGAATTATCACTTACACAAGTTTGCACGACACTAAACAACTGACAAAAAGTGTATTGCAGTAAAACACATACAATATTATTTTTCTTTGAAAAGAGCTCCCAATTTCTTTTCTAACCCCCTCCCTCCTCCCCCACCAAAAAAGATTCTTTTACAATGTGCACAACGCTTATTAATGAAGTTATTCAAACACAACTTGGAAACTTGCACGACACTTTAAGACATAAAAATAAAATCAGCAAAGTTGCATGGACACGGATACGGATATAGATACGAATATGGTATCGGACACGGATACGGCCATTTTTTAAGACCCCCAATATGGATACGGCTGGATACGACATTCATAAAAAACACGTACACATATATTTTCTAAGTTATTAGAGGAGATTTTCATTACTTTAAAAGAAAATAAGTAAATATAAATTAAATAATAGTAAAATTTAAACATTAATAATTTAGTAAAGAATAAACAATTAAATTTATATTAATAAATTTTATTTATATTTAAAGAATAAATTTTAATTTTTTCAAAATTCAATTAACTTTTTTAAATCTATAAAAATTAAAACGCCAAAAAAATAGTAGAGTTGCATTGGAAGAAGACCTAGAAAAATGGGTCACCAGTTGTCTTCCTCATTTGGTTTAGAAACAAAAAGAAAATTGCACAATTGAAGTTTTTTAAGATTGAGTTTAGGAAGATTCATGTTAGATATTTTGAAAATCAAATTACAAAGTATCCGGCATGGCTGGAAAATCAAGATATTTTGGGCACGTGTGGGTACGGTATCCAACATGTATCTGCGGTGTATCATACCTGTATCCATATTAGATACAGGGACACACATGCCCGGGGAGGGGCAGGGGCGTATCCGGCTACTCTGAAAATCAACTTTCCTAATTCTAATCCTTCTACTTCCACTTTTGCTTTTCCTATTCTAGTGAAGATTATGCATTCTTTTTTCCACCTTTTTTAATTAAAATACATTTTTGCTTGATACACAAATCAACTATTTCTGCACATTTTTATTATTTATTTTCTAAGAAAAAAAATTAATTAAGTATAATCATGTGCAAAGACTAATAATAGCCGAAAGAGGCCCTTTTATGTCATTAAGTACATTATTAGACTTTCCTAGGCAACTTTGACCAATTTGAAGTGTTGTTGTGATCCCTGGGTCACTTGATGATGTGTGAAGACCCTTTGATGAAGCCAAATTTCAGTCCAGTTACTTATCCATTTGGCAATGAAGTTGATGAATATTGTATTTCATGAATTTCAACCATAATAAAACCATGTATGAACCATATATGATACCAAATATATTTTTTTTGAATGCCACTAGGTGCCCGAGTCTTGAAAAACTAGGCCCCATTTTTATAATTAGTGTCTGATTGTCCCAATCAAAGGTTTATCCCTGTATGAGGACAACACATAGCATGCAATGAATTAAGGGGGAAGTTCTCTGTCTGCAAGATTCAACTCCCAGCCAAAGATCCTGTGGAGCAGACTTCCCTGTGCTAGGACTATGACATGACAAAGGTAAAAGAATATGCTTATAGAAGAATGAATAACTGTAGCTATGAAACTCTACAATAACACTTCTGCCCAAGATCTGCACCAAACTTGGGCTTCCCTCCTAGCTGGAGCAGGATCTCCCTGCTTTTCAGACTCATGGGAACATACCTTCCTCTGTCCCTAAAATATGCAGCCTAGACTCTTAAAGAAATGCTGTATTTAGGTAATATACACAACTGCCATGGAAATCTCACACATGATGAAGACTATCTAGTTACAAGTTTTACTTCCCTTATTGAGATCAACGTCTTCTCCGTTGAAAAGGTGTTAACAAAGAAGGTATTCTCTTTTTTATGTGAGATGTTTAGGTGATGAGGTGGAGCACGTACAAGGTGCTTGTTTGCATGGACAGATTGTGGCATCATTCTTCCCAACTTGTCATCGCATAGTCCTCTTTGAAATTTCACTTGAGCAATTGGTTCTATTTTGAATTTGTGATCTGCTTATAGCATTTGATTTGTATTATGCTTTTAGCTGAAACTAATATTTGCATGATGCACATCAAGCCTTTGTCTTTACAAATAAAAAAGCAACATCAGAACTACACCACCATCATCATGCTATTCCAATTACCACACACATTCCACAAGATTGTGACACCTTGAGATTGCAAAGCATCTTTTCAGGCACAAGGGAGCCCTTAACCTGGTTATTATATTTCAGGACATCGACATCCAAGTTACTGTTGAATTAGTGATCAGATTAAGTGCACAGAAAATTAATTCAAAATCAGACACAATAACACAGCAGATACCCTGGGAAAACCCTCCTCTTGAGGGAGAAAAACCCAGCAACAATATATCTCTTATATATTGAAACAATAAATGAATCTCCTTTACAATAGAGGCCAATCATGCGCATCAAACTGATACAATATAAGAGACAGTCTGATGAAGATAATCTCAACAAACAATGATATTGAACTTCTCTTGAACTCGATCTGTCTTGTATAGAATTCGCACCAAGAATGTGTATAGAATTCGCGCCAAAAATGATATGCTGAAGTGTATCGAATGAACTGAATCTGAATGCCAAACAACAAAGTTTCATTGAGTATATATACACCACGAATGGAAGAGACATGTCTTTCCAAAAGCATGTCGGCTTGTAACAAAAATCGTGCCTCCTCCATAAGATCGTGTCTCTTCAAGGTCGGCCTCCAATAACAAATATAACTCTTTATTATTTGCACCTCTTCATTAATCATTATGTCGGCTTGAATAAACAAATCGCATCTTCAATAAATCGTGCCTTTTGAGTGAATCGATGTCTCAATAAATTAAATAGCTCTAAGCTATGATTTAATTTATTAACATGAATCAAAAGAGATCGTTGGAAGTAGAGACCGACGCTGTACATGAACATCAACACTCCCTCTCAGCTAGGGAGTATACTTCCAGCTACTTCAAGACATGTCACCTCAATGTGATGTCTACCACAATGGCTACAACCAAATGTGAAAGAGAATATCACCTCAACGTGATATTGGATATCGCCTCAACACGATAGCTATCATAATGGCTACAACCATACTATGGTAAAAGATAAATATCACCTCAACGTGATATTGGATATCGCCTCAACACGATATCTACCATAATGGCTACAACCATACTATGGTAAAAGATAAATATCACCTCAACGTGATATTGGATATCGCCTCAACACGATATCTACCATAATGGCTACAACCATACTATGGTAAGAGATAAATATCACCTCAACATGATATTGGATATCGCCTCAACACGATATCTACCATAATGGCTACAACCATACTATGGTAAAAGATAAATACAAAAACAAGGAATTTCACCTCGAACTTCTCTCGCAGAGGACTCATAAAATGGCTCACTGATACTGAGACTCTTTCTCAGTCAAGGCTGGATTCTCCACCATACAAAGCTTATCTTGAAAGTATACAAACTTTATCCTGGAGAGAGGCTTGGTGAGAATATCTGCCGTCTGCTCATCAGTGCTGATGTACCTCAATTGTACAGCCTTCCGCAGTACCATATCTCTGATGTAGTGGTACTTGATCTCAACATGCTTCATTCTGTCATGAAACACAGGATTGACAGAAAGCTTCATGCAACTCTGATTATCACAATGGATGATGGTAGGCTCCATTGATTGTCCAAACAATCCTGCAAGGAGCTTACGAAGCCATACTGCTTCTCAAGTTGCCATACAAGCTGCAATATATTCTGCCTCTGCTGTACTTAATTCTACAGATGGCGCTTCCTGCTGCACCAGGAAATCATAGCAGAACCCAAGCTGAAGCAACAACCAAAGGTGCTCTTCCTATCTGTGACACACCCTGCCCAATCAGAATCTGTAAAACCATGTAACTCCAAGTCTACATCTGAAGAATACCTCAACCCATATCCAACTGTGCCACGCAAGTATCTCAAGATATGTTTAGCTGCAACAAGATGTATCTGTCTCGGATCACACATAAACTGGCTAAGTGCACTCACTGCATAGCAAATATCAGGTCTAGTGTTAACCAGATACATCAGAGACCCAATCAACTGTCTGTACAGTGTAGGATCCACCAAGTCTGAATTAGCTGCAGCCTCCTTCAACTTATGTAGGTTGGTCTCCATAGGTGTAGACATGGATTTGCAATTCATCATGCCAAATCTCTTAAGTATATCAATGGTGTACCTTCCTTGACTTAGAATCATCTCATTTGGTTTCTGCCAAACTTCTAATCCAAGGAAGTAATGCATGAGCCCAAGGTCCTTCATCTCAAATTCTGAAGTCAACTCCTTCTTGCACTCGAGAATCAGGTGATCTTCTCCAGTAAGGATCAAATCATCAACATATAAAACCAATATTAATGCATCACCATTGATTACCTTGAAGTAGAGATTTGAATCAGCATCATTCTTCAAGAAGCCCAAACTAGATAGGTACCGATCAATCCTTTCGTACCAAGCACGAGGAGCTTGCTTAAGACCATACAAGGCCTTCTTCAGCTTACACACATGTGACTCCTTCCCATGAACTTCAAAACCATCAGGTTGCTTGATGTAAACTGCTTCCTCAATTACGCCATTGAGAAAAGCTGTCTTCACATCCATCTGATGAATCTTCCAACCTCTCGATGCAGCAATGACAATGATAGTTCTAACAGAAGTGTAACGAGCAACAGGAGCAAATGTTTCTTCGTAATCAACTCCCTCTTTCTGAGAAAACCCTCGAGCCACAAATCTTGCCTTATACTTCTCAATGCTCCCATCTGCAGCATGCTTTATTTTGAAGAGCCATTTCGAAGATACCACTGATTTGCTCTTAGGTCTAGGAACAATGTCCCAAACATCATTCTTCAGAATTGATTGATACTCCTCAGCCATTGCATCTCTCCAAACCTAATGACTAGATGCTTCTTCAACACATGAAGGCTCTGAATCAATAATCTGACTCATCAAGGCAACATAATTGAAGAACTTATGAGGCCTTTTACTTTCTCTGAATGTGCCTCTAGGAGCTGCAAAGCTTTCTGCCTCTTGCATAGTACGCCTAGCCCATAGAGGTCTCTTTCTTCCAATGACAATGTCAGTAGGCCCATCAGTAGGCTCCAAGGGTTCAACAGGATCAGCATCTTCTTTTGGTTCAACAGTCTCCCTCTGAATCTCAGGAGTATGGTCAACTTCCATATCCTGAGGAGACTCTTCGTTATTGAACTCCATGTGAGTGCCCTTGGATCTCCTAAATGCAATGTCTTCCTCAAAAGTAACATCCCTACTGATCTCGATCAACTTTTGTCCTGGAATGTAAATTCTATAGGCTTTAGATGTCTCGCTGTAGCCCACAAGGATACCCTTCTTGCTAGAAGGCTCCAACTTAGTTCTCTTCTCCTTCGGAACATGGATATAAACGCGACATCCAAAGATTCTTAAGTGACTGACTTCAGGCTTCTTCCCTGTGAAGGCTTCTTCCAGAGTTATATTCTCCAAGACCTTGTGAGGACTTCTGTTTTGTACATATACAGCTGTCCTGGAGGCTTCTGCCCATAAGAAAGTCTGCAAATCTTGATCATGAATCATGGCCTTTGCTACTTCCATGATTGTCCTGTTCTTTCTTTTTGCAACACCATTCTGCTGAGGATTATAGGGAACACAGAACTCCCTCTTAATCCCTGCATCAATACAAAAGTCTAGAAAACTACCAGAGGTGTATTCTCCACCATTGTCAGATCTAAGGACCTTAATTCTTTTACCAGAAAGATTTTCTACTAAGGCTTTGAACTCCTTAAATCTAGCTAATACTTCCTCAGACTCTTTAGACCTCAAGAAATAAATCCAAGTCTTCCTAGAGTGATCATCAATAAACAATACATAATACAAAAATCCGCTCGAAGAATACTTTCATAGGACCACATAAATTTTTGTTTTTTAATGTTTTTTAATGTTTTTTAATTCTTTGCTTTGATGTCTTTCTTCCTCCATTGCAGTTTCTCTTCTTCCTCTTCAGGTTCGGGAACCTTGGTCTCCGCAAATTCAACCAAATCATTCTCCTCCAATGTAAGCATGATTTGGAATCTCCATGAGGTGTAGTTTGAAGCTCCATCGAGTCTATCCTCGATCTTCAATCCGTTCACCATCTTGATGTATAGATAGACAAGAAACAAAAATAGAGTATTGCTGTGAAAACACGAATCTAATCACAATCTTCTTCAAACCCGCTCTGATACCATGTTGAATTAGTGATCAGATTAAGTGCACAGAAAATTAATTCAAAATCAGACACAATAACACAGCAGATACCCTGGGAAAACCCTCCTCTTGAGGGAGAAAAACCCAGCAACAATATATCTCTTATATATTGAAACAATAAATGAATCTCCTTTACAATAGAGGCCAATCATGCGCATCAAACTGATACAATATAAGAGACAATCTGATGAAGATAATCTCAACAAACAATGATATTGAACTTCTCTTGAACTCGATCTGCCTTGTATAGAATTCGCACCAAGAATGTGTATAGAATTCGCGCCAAAAATGATATGCTGAAGTGTATCAAATGAACTGAATCTGAATGCCAAACAACAAAGTTTCATTGAGTATATATACACCATGAATGGAAGAGACATGTCTTTCCAAAAGCATGTCGGCCTGTAACAAAAATCGTGCCTCCTCCATAAGATTGTGTCTCTTCAAGGTCAGCCTCCAATAACAAATATAACTCTTTATTATTTGCACCTCTTCATTAATCATTATGTCGGCTTGAATAAACAAATCGCATCTTCAATAAATCGTGCCTCTTGAGTGAATCGATGTCTCAATAAATTAAATAGCTCTAAGCTATGATTTAATTTATTAACATGAATCAAAAGAGATCGCTGGAAGTAGAGACTGACGCTGTACATGAACATCAACAGTTACTTCATATGTGTGAGGTCAATTTGTGCATAAGCATCAAGACTTACCTCCATGTAATGCAGAATTTTTCTTAATGCAAGAGCACATGATTTTGGTTGTCAAGGTTTGTATGAGAAAAGTGGAAGTGACTAATGTATGCAATTGTAAATATGCCTCATTTGTAATTCCTTGAGTTCATTACATGGTTTTGTAAAAGAAGATTTGTTTCTAATGGAAAATTTCTGTGGCATCAAATAGCCAAAATTAATTTCTAAAATTATTCTTGGTATTTGAAATAATAATAAAGTTTCTTGAGATAATAGTTGGAAATTGTGTGGTTAGTGGTCAATCTTCAAATTTCCTATGGTTTAACATCCTATCATAGTTTTAAGTTTTTGCACATTATGCTTCTCAAGATAAGAATTAGATGTGTGTTAAGTAGCACATCTCTAAATTTCTAGTGAGTAATATCCTCTCATAGCTTTTACTCTTTGCATCTTCATCAGTGTTGCAATTTTGTCTCTTCTCATTACCGTTCTTTTGGTGACTTATCAGTTTAAATGCATAACGGTTTATTTCCATTTTATTTTGCAGACTTTAATTTGAAAGTATTCTTTCAGGTGCTTGTAGAGCATTTTCTTTTGTTGGGTACTAAAATATATGTATATCTCAGAAAGTAAATCTTACAACAAAGCAATGCGTGCTTTCCTGCATTTTTGATGAAAAATACTGTCATGTGTATTATTATATTATATTACTAATGCATGCCAGATAAAAAAAATTTTTGTGGCTTCTGACATCTTTGATGGGAAGATGATCTGAAATCATTCACAAGTGGTCTGGTCAGCAAATGAGAGCTTCAACTGTCTACAAAGTTATAGCTTAGTGATTTTTTCTTAAGTTTTGATTGTGTGCTTTCATCTCATTGTTAGGCTGAAATTGCTCAAACTTATGAAAATGGAGGAGCAGCTTGTATCAGTGTATGGACAGACTCCAAATACTACCAGGTAATATGTGATATTTTAAGAAGGTTGTGTATTAGAATGTGGCTATATTAGTAATTTCTTGCACTTCAATTTTTTAAAATATATATCTCAAATTTTTTTATGTTTAGACTTTATGTTGTTTAATGTGATATGTCTATTGCTTTTTTCAGGGGAGCTTTGAAGACGTGCAGGCAATTCGAGATGCTGGAGTAAAGGTGGTTCTCAATTCACTGGTTCCCAATGTTTTAGTTAAAAAATGCATTAATATATCACTGTTTGGTATGCTTGTATATTTCATAATGATGCAGAAGGTATTTTACTAATTGGTTAAGAAAAATATCCATGTTAAACATTTAAAAGACAAATATGGCATCTTGATGAAATTTAGTAGTCTTTCTTTTTGTTGCTTTCTCACTCCTCTGTTTGGAACAATGAAATGCAGTGCCCTTTATTGTGCAAAGAATTCATCATTGATGCATGGCAAATATATTATGCTCGGTTGAAAGGTGCAGATGCAGTTCTTTTAATGGCTAGTATCTTGCCTGATCTTGACATAAAATATATGACAAAGATTTGTAAAGTCCTCGGCATGGCCACCATGGTTGAGGTTTGTTGAATTTAAACCTTGCTTTTTGATGTGGGAATTTGTGCTTAAGCCTGGATAGCATAATGGAAATCAAAATGACTGCATGGTTTTTAAAATTTTTTGGGTGTATTTATGAATACAATTATTTTTTAAGATCTGTACATTAGGGTTCTTGTTAGAATTTAGAATCAAAGAGAAAAATCATTTTGGCAGTTACTCAGAGTCTACGAGAATATAGATCAATGCATCTGTAACATGAATTTTGATGTCATAATGAGAATTTCAAATGCTTAGTAGTTGCAGTATTTGATATCAGCACACTGTAATGAACCTATTTATTATATAATTAACTATTTTAACTAACCCTGAAAAGGTGTGGCTTGTCTTATTTATACCTCTTTAGCATCTATATGATGATGCCCTATGAATTGCTGTAACATCATCCAGTACATCTCTGATTATTTAATACAAATATAACATATTTGTACGTATACCTTTCCTTTCTAGAAAAAAAATGATCCTGAAGACTTCTGCTATAAACCAGACTTAAAATCTTTGCCAGCTCGGAAGGGTCCCTAAAGAAGGTTTTAGGAATAAAATAGGAACCGGTATCGATCAATGCATAAACTTGGCAAAAAAAAGGGGAACTAAAAAATAATGTACTATTTGTTAAAAATAGAGAAAAAATTAACTTTGTTATTTCATGACAAATATAGTGCATAGAGATAAAAAGACATAACACATTATAAAAAAGTTAATAATAAAAAACTGCATATGATTAAAAAATCTATATGAATTTCACCTAAGAGGGTTTAGATAAAAGACGAGTGGCTAGCCCTAAAATAGTAGGATGTTATGTTATGGAGCATTACCTATTATAAGGACAGCCCTCTGTTTTTTACCTAAATCCTCATTATGATATATAATAAAATAAAAACCTTCATTATGGTTTAAAATTTAACTTTACAAAAAAAATCTATTCAAAGTAAAATAAAAAAGAAAATATAAAATATCCTAATCCTAACTCTAAACCAAGAAGTTTCAGTCTGCATTTGCTTTGTTTTTTAATGTCTTATGTGTAAAAATGAGCCAAAAACAATAGGTGTGTATAGAAATCATTTTAACCACTTTTTGAAAACTTGGGAAATGACATGGGGAATGTGGCAGATCATGATTGCTTGGGATTAATTGAAAGTTTTTCAGATGTAATGCTACTCTGGTAAAACATAAGGTCTGCAAGCTATCTTCTAGGGTCTGAATTTCTATGCTGGAAGAATTGTACTTCCTTTAGAAATGGGCATGGCTATTGTAGAAAGCTGTAGTAGTTGTGAGCGCAGTGTTCAATTATGAATTATTTATGAATAAGGTTCTTGCAATCAGATTATATTTTTATGTAAAAAATGGGTAAAATTTTGAAAAAAAAGATTAAAAAAATGAGAAGAAAAATGGGAGAGAATTTAGAAAAGATTTATAAAATAAAAAGCTTCTTTAGATTTTTAGAAAAAATGTTTGGGTAAAAATGGAAAAACCAAGAGATAAAAAAAAAATTGGAGTCAGCTAGGAGGATGGCCGATGCCTAAATCCAAGAACACCTTAAAATATTGAATTTTTAAAAAAGAAAATAAATAGGAAATAGAGCGAGTCAAGATATCAACACTTAGCTCAAACAACACCTTTAGAGTTTATACAATAAGTATGCAGGTTATAACAATCATATGGTCAGTGAGATGCCCTATATCCAAGTTCATGCATGACTTTAGAGGCCTTAATCTACAATTAAATTTACAATAAAATGAATATGGCACAAAGAAGACTAGAAAATAATATTAATGGCAAGTTGAATGAAGTCCTTCAAGCATTCAACAATCAAGATCAAATGCATTCTTGTGACCATGGGTCAAGTCAAAATTTGAACACAAATGACTTGTAGAGTATGAAACTAGGTACTGCCTGATTGTAATGCCCCAAGCTTTTTCCCAAGGCATTAATGGATAAAAACCAAACGAATAATTTGTTTGCATTGCAAGTGCGACATTTACATATCACATTGCACACTTTCATATGCACAAGGTGTCATAACAAAGCACAATGACACACAAGACACCTCGCAAGGAGAAAGAAAACAAGGTATGTTCAATCTCAAGTGTGATCCCATAATGGATTATGGACATACAAAAAGAACACATCAAATGTAAAAGTATCATTGATCAAATAAGTAGGTATCATAAATTTTCATGGAAAAATTATATATAATGATCCAAAGGACATATTTACTTGCCACAAATTTCAAAGTTTAAAATGCAAGTGCTGAAGAAGAACATGATTCACTGGCATTTGGACATGTTGGTTTTTCTAAAACTTATTACATTGTGGGACAGTCCTTTTATTGGGAAGGAATTCAAACTGAATATACAGGTAGAGGAAACGTTGGCCTTTTTTGAACCTTGGGTATGGTTTGCATGGAAGTATCTGTACAAACTATATAAAGAAAAGTAACCATAATATCAATGTTTTGTGTGTTATCTGCTTTAAGATACACAAGAATTAACATACTACTACATAATTCAAAATATCATAGGTTTATAAATTATCATTTAAGTTAAGCTAGTTCTATTTTATTTTAGGTTTTTCATTAATTTTTTCAACTCAGTAGATACCTGCCACAGGTTCTTCTGGAAAAAAGCCCTTTTTTGGGATGTTTCAGGGAAGGACCTTGCAAATCTGAAGAAACTGAGGCATGTCATCAGAGACCCAAAATTGGGATTAGTATTAGTACTGTTAAGTTCAGTTAGTGAATCTGGTAAACAAATG
The DNA here is from genome assembly GCA_007258455.2 of Sequoia sempervirens. Taxonomy (NCBI): domain Eukaryota; kingdom Viridiplantae; phylum Streptophyta; class Pinopsida; order Cupressales; family Cupressaceae; genus Sequoia; species Sequoia sempervirens. Next base: position 30,620 of record VDFB02271721.1, read on the forward strand.
AAGAGTGAATTAGGAGTGCACCTAGGCTAATTATAGCCATTGCACATTCCAAGCCACAAATGGGAAGAGATTAATGTGGACTTCATTGATGGCTTACCTGCTTCATAAGGAAAAGCAACACTTTTGTTGTAGCAGATCACCTAACTAGGTGCGCTTACATCATGGCAATAAAGAAACCATAAGACATGTAAGATATACCAAAAAGCTTTTGTCAAAAACATTTACAAGCTATGTGGATCCCTTAAGTAATTGTATGCAGTTGAGATTCCCTTTTTACAAGTACTTTCTACAAAGAAATAAGTCTACAAGTTAACACATCCTTGACCACTAGCTCTTCGTAGTATTGTATCATCTGCAAAGTGATGGTCTACCTGAAATTGTGAACAAGTGCCTGGAAGGATAACTTTCTCTCTGATAAAAAGATCCAATGGTTTAAGTGGTTGCACCTTATGGCTGGTAGGATTATAATCTATAAGAGTTTGGAGTTAGTGCCCCATGTAAGTCTGAGACCTATGTGTGCTATACAATCTTAATCTCTGCTTATTTACTTCATATAATAAAGTTGCACAAAAAGAATTGTCTGCTTTGTGGCCTTGTAACCTGCTTCCATAACGTGTATTTGGAAAGCCCCTTAATGTTGAAGTACATTATTTTCTGTTTGCAGGTTTCCAATGTAAGGGAGCTTGATCGTGTGCTGGAAATATCTGGGATAGAACTAATTGGAATCCAATGCCGAAACTTTGGTTAGTCTTGATTTTATTTGTCCACTGTTAATTTGAGTTTCCAAATTCCCAAATGTTTCCATTTTCTTCTGTTATCTGTATCCATATAATTCTACTTGGTTACTTACAATGTTCATGCTTGATGTGTATATAAAATGGAATTTCATATGATTGATTGTCTTGTCAAGAAAGCTCACTGCTAGGTTAAGGTACATGATGATTCAGAAAGTGAGAATAATATTTAAAAATTGCAGATTAATGGAAATGTTTTGTGAACTTTTGTCTGACTATTGTCAAGTTTTAGCTTTTAACATACTTTGTGTTCTTTGTCTTGCAGAAACTTTTGAAGTTGACATAAACATGATAGAAAGTCTCCTTCAAGGGGAACGCCGACAGAGGATTTGTGATAGAGATATCATTGTACGCCAACTTTCTTTCTCTATTTGCATTATGCTCCTCATTCATTTTACTTTGGAAATACTAATGCATTTAAATGATTTACATGCATTGTAATTTTGTGATATGTCTGTGTCTTTTTCTTGTAGCCATTCTCAACTTATTTAGTCACACCTGATTTGTTGGAGGAGGATGCTTGACTTTCATTTAATGTACTTCTTGTATTATGACTATTTAGTTGCAAATGCTTATAATATACAAGGAAAGAACTTGGAAATTACTCATTTTTGAAGCCTTCTGTTAATGCATAGTGAAATTACTCTTCCTATCGATAATCTTTGGCCTGGTGCCAATAGGATAAGGCACTGACTGATTCCAAATTTGTGTCTTGCTACCATTTCCTTTGAGTTAATTATGAAAGTGTAGTCCAATGCATTTCTACATGGGTGCCCTTGTTAATGGGGTGATTGGGGAAAGAAAAAAGAAGAGAAACATATAGCAAGTAAATGGAATCCACCTCTTGATGCATTTCTAAAGCTTAATTTTGATGGTGCAGCAAAAGGGAATCGGGGTCCTGCTGGAGCAGGTGTGTCTTTGGGTTCCTTTGTTAAAGATGGTTCCTTCTTCTTTGGCTCCAATGAACAATGAAGTGGTAGCTTTAGCACTCCTTGAATGATTGAAACTCACTTCTTCTATGCAGCGTAAACTTTTGGAGGTAGAATAGGATTCTTAACTCATTGTTTTAGGGTGTATCAAAAATAGCTTGTGGGAGTAGCATATAAGAAACATTATTAAGTGAAGCTGATTGGTAGAAGCTTCGATGTCATTAAGTTTAGCCTTTGTTCTAGGGAGAGAAATCAAACAACAGATTGTTTGGCAGCTTGGCTAATGTAGGTGCCTCCCTTTTTGGCTAAGATCAATGATGATCCTAGTGAATGGGAAATAGGGGATCTTTTTAAGGTCAAGGCAAGGACTCCTTTTCCACCTCCTCCATTCCATTTTTTTGTTTGTTGAAGTTGTGATTCTTTGAATTGCCATCGTAGCGGCATGATTAATCGTCTAGCCACCATATTGCTCCTACCATAATTTCTTGCATGTAGCTCTCTAGTCGTAAATGAGGCTGGTTTTAAATTCCTTCAAGGTGGGCATTTCATGGCTTTCATAGGCACTGTCTTGTGGAGCTCTCTTTTGTCTTGCTTGTAGGTTCTGTGTTGGGGTTTTTTCTATGTTTTGCAAGGATTATGCATGGCAAAAGAGATTGTGATGCTCCATATGGTGGGACTGTTTCAAACCAGTGTCTCAAGAAATCCTTTAAAATCAAAGATTTCTGTACGCTGGCCTCTATCAAATAGGTGTTTGTAGAAGATGGCTTGGGTCGAATTGTTGTCTTGTGTACCCAAGAGACAATAGCTTTAGACTTTGTGTCTAGACTAGAGATGAGGGTTGGAGATCATGTGGCTAGGGAATGGTTTCTTAATTCCTTTTCCTTATCTCATGGAGAGGTGCTTTATGTAGAAGAAAGTTTAGAGGAAGATATCCCTTTCCTATGTATGAATGGCAGAAAGGCAGGTACCTATATATGATGCTTCCCAAATCTGTCCTTCAGATCCATTTTCCAAGTGCTTTGAGGATTTGGTATAATATTGCCAAGATCTTTCTGTATGTTGACAAGCTTAGTGAACCTTAGAATCATTTTAATATCAGATCTTTTAACAATGCCATCCCTTTCTAAAAAGGGTGTGGTTAGAGCTGTTCACATAGATGTTTTTGAGCCTTGTGTAATATCCTTGATAGGAGATTTCTACGATTTAATGCCAATCAACACAATGTGTGGATTTATTACAAGATTATATCTAAAACAGCAATATTGTTCTCAAAAGAATATGCAGAAATGAATAAGAATGTCCTTTGAATGTGAATAATTAACATAGCAGCCACAACCCAACTACTTTATTAATTTCAATGGTGATTTGACTTATACAACCAGTTCGGCTTTGACATATTTGTTGGAATGACCACAACAGTTATTGTTATCAAAAGAAATGCCATAGTTTAATCAGAAATAGGCACTTAAGGAGCCGCCATAGGATTACAAACCCTAGGCATTAAGTGAGCCGCCTAACAATAAGACAAATAGGTGCTATAGAAGCTGCCAAACAACAATTTGTTGAAGCTCAAGCACAATCCCTATGTGGAATTGCTCAATATTGAACATGGGTTTTTTACCACAATCCAAGTATGGAAATCAAAGGGTTTTTGTCCTCCAGTCTCTAATAACAAACAAATAGGATGTTCGATCTGTTTGTGGGAATAATTTCATAAAATGTGGATTTCATCACTAATCTTTGACTTACCTTAAATAAGCACTTGAGTGCCCACTTTCGCTCCAAGATACTATTTCAAATCTTTCCTTTTTCCTCCAAAAGCACCTTGCTCACAAACCCTTGACCAACATCACTTAAGAAATAAGCTTGATTACATAACATAAAAGGGCCCTATAATCAGGTACTCATAAATTAGGGCACACTTTAAGTATTACAAAGTCATTGCCCTAAATTATCTCCCCGAGCTTGCAGGAAATGGAAAATAGGTTTAAGGAACATCTTGGACTCTTATGGAAAAAGAGGACATGACAGACCTCCTTCCTCGAAATTGCTTGCCCTCAAGCAATTCAAGTTTGGATGCTTCAAGATATCGGTTCCTTCCCATTTAGCATCTTCAATTTGTAAGTCCCTCCATCAAACCAAATACTCGATAATGGTTTTATTCCTCAACTTTCTTTCACAAGCATCCAAGATAGCCTCTGGTAACATATGAGTTTTCCTTCATCATCCAAAGGTGGCAAGTCTTTGGAAGGTGTAATATGCTGCCCTAATGCCTTTTTGAGGCAAGAAACATGGAAGATGTTGTGAATTTTATTGTTCTTAGGTAGCTCTATCTCATAGAGCTACTTCACCCACCTTTCTTATGATCTTATAGGGGCCATAAAATCTAGGCTTCAACTTTTTTGCTCCTTTCTTTTTCAATGAAGACTGCCTATAGGGCTGTAGCCTCAAGTAACCCATGTTTGCAACTTCAAACACTCTTTTGTTATGTCATTGGCTTCTGCTGGTTTTGGCATGCTGAAGATGGTCCTTAAGTGATTTCAATATCTCTCAACTCTACTTGATTGTATTTGTTGCTTTGGGTACCTTGTTTTTTGTGATTGCAAGATCCACAAAAGTTAGAGCATTATATCCATACAAGGCCATAAAAGGTGACATATCTATGGACATGATTGGAAGTGTTATAGCAATGTTCTTTCAAATGTAGCCACTTGATCCAAGCTATTTGTTGCCCAAAATCATAATTTCTTATGTACCCTTCAATCTATTTGTTGGCAATCTCAGTTTGTCTAATTGTTTGGGGGTGCTAACTTGTGCTAGGGGTGAGTTTTGTTATTGCCAATCAAAACAATTCTTTCTGAAAGTGACTTAAAAACCTGCTATCCTTGTCACTAACAATGTTCTTGGGAAAACCATGTAATTTGAAGAACTCCTTGAAGAATAAATTAGCAATTTGGGAAGTCTTGAAATTAGAGGATATGGCATAAAAATGCTCATATTTAGTAAGTCTATCTACCACAACAAAAATGTAGTTTTTACCATTAACTTTGGGTAACCTAGTGATGAAGTCCATAGATATAATTTCCCACTTTTGCTCAGGGATGGGTAAGGGTTGATGTAGCTTGAAGGATATACTTGTTCAGCTTTGTTATGTTGATAGGATGAACATTCCTTAATGTGCTTGAGCACATCCCCATTTATTCCTTTCCAAGAGAATCTCTTTCTAACCTGTTTGTATGTTTTGAATACCTTGGATACCTAGCCAATGGAGTGTCATGTATGGCTCTTAAAATCTTCTCCTTCATCTTTGATTTTGGGAATAAGTATATCCTCCTGTAATGTCCCCTCCTAGCCAGGATCAGTGGACATTATCTCTAGCCAATTCCCAAGTTCCTATTGGCTAGGTGGTTTAGTTAAGGGACTTAGTTCCAGTTGAGTTGGTGTTTTTACCGGGCACTTTCTATTTTTAGCAGCGGTCAGTGGATGAGGGTTGCCTGCAGTGAGCCTTAGTGTATTTCAGTTGTTCTCCAGTTGAGCCTTTGGACGGTGATTTACTATTTTTAGCATTTACTAAAAATAGCAAGTCCATTTTCAGAGTAGGTCGGGCTTGACAATATTAGCATATTTTGATGACTAAGTCACTTTGGAGGAATTATTTTATTATTTGATTAATGTCTTGAAAAGTGTGCAAATAAAGTGACTTTATAATTTTAAGTTAAAAGGGGACATATGGGACATATTAAAAAGTGACCTTGGGTGCCTAACTGAACAACTTGAGGTTGTTTTTAAAAAGAGATACATTAATATATTTTCTCCTTGGGCGCCAATATGAGGTGTTGAATATTTGAATCAAAATAAAAATTAAAGTGACTTCCTAAGGGCGTGGGTTTTAGGGCTTGGGCGCCCAAACTCAAGAAAGAAATAAAAGTCTTTTTGAGGCTCAATCTTGTTTATGTTGAAGATTGTTTGCACAGGGATATGCTATTGGTTTGAAGCCAGAGATTGCAGGACGAAGTTGAGGACGATACCCCTCAGTTCTAAGACTAGCCCCGGCAGTGAAGGACCTTGCTCAGGCTGTTGTTGGGTGTTTTCAATCAGAGAACACAACTAGGCTTTCAAAGACGAAGATATTTCAGTATTTTTGAGTGGTTTGCAGTAGGTTTTTGGTGTGAGTTTGCTGGTGTGGTGTGGAGTGCTTTTTATTTTCAGTTTGGTGTGTTTTGCTTGATTTTTGGAGCTTTGTAGTTGAACTGGAGACCCAAGTTTTTGCTCATATTTCAAAAAGTGAAGAAGATTTCAAAATGGGTATTAGAAATATCAACTCTCCTATCTAGGGCAACCGTTTTAAGCTTGGTTTTGGATTTTTTGGTGGAGTTTCTAATTTGTTGGAGAAAATCGCCCCTTTCTAGGAGGTACGGCCTCTTTGGGATTAGTGAGCAGGGTTTGCAGAGATAAAAGGAGCCAACTTCACTTGAAACGAATACCCTTTTCAGCGTGTTTGGACGCCATACAGCTGGCACATAGAGTTTGGTATCTTGAGTGGTGGCGTAGCTATCAAGAAGGCCATTTTATTGCTATTCAGGCGTTTTCTCCAGGTCTGTTTATCATTAAATCTGCTGTTGAATGTGATATTGTAAGTCTGAAAATTATTGGGAAAGAAATCAGAAATAAATAACTCTTCTTATGTGCTCTGTCTTGTTATTTTACCTCCTATTTCATTAAAGTTTATTGCTTAACATTGAAACATCATATTCAAAGAAACCCTTCATAAAACATTGCAAAAGAACACACAAACTTTCATACAGCAAGCAGCAACAAGAGTAAAATCAGAAAAAAAAATTGGGGGATAGTTTATTACACCTCCCGTAATGCAAAATTAGATCTCCCACCACATTGAACCCATCATCCTGTATCCTTCCAACCAGCATGCTGCTAGCAAGATTCATTCTTGGCATATTTAGATATGATGGCGGTGACCCAATCGACAAAGATATCAGAAATGGAACATAAAGTAGGCATTTGAGATAATGCATCAACAACTACATTATACTTCCCCTCCACATATTTAATGTCTAAATCATATGCTTGTAACTTTCTTACCTATTTGTACGGTCTATTGTTCAAGTCTTTCTGATTAGGAAAGTACTTAAGACTATTGTGTTTTGTCTTGACCACAAACTTACCACATACCATTTATTGTCTAAACTTCACTAAGGCTTTGCATGATTGCCAGCATCTCCTTATCATAAACAAAGAACTTATTGTAATGCTACTTTTCTCCAATAGTTATACAAGTAATAGGAGCAGATTTAATATAATGAATATTAAGATTAAGATAATTTAAGTTATGTAATGTTATCAATATAAGAGTGAATAATCAATGTAAATTACAAACATATAACAGTTAAATAGTTAACATCATAAATGGAATAACACCTCCACATAGATTAATCATATTAATAACAAAATCATATAGACAATATTCTCAATATTGTTGAATTTTCAATACTTATTTATAAATATATTTTGAGAGGCTACTATTCGACACTTAGAGGAATGGTTATAGGTCTAGGCTTTTCCCGACACAAACACCCCCGGAGGAACTGGTTCTTGCACAGAACCAACTTGCCTTTACGGCATAAACACAACCCTGGCCAAGACACTCCTAGGTGTACGTTGTACCCCGAGTTGGACACACGCTGTGTGCCCCTTCTCCAAATGTTTAAATACCCACCCATGACCTTAACCTTCACTCTTTTGTGCCTTTGTGTTTCTCTCTTCAATTCCTTTCCTTTTTTTCTCTTCTCTCCTTGAATGTTCCTCTTCCTTGAATGTTTTCCCATGTCTCTCATGAATGATTTATATATCCTTTTAAGGGGTGGTTTCCAAACCATCACACCCTTTCACAAAAGGTTTCCTTATTAATTATTCTTCCTTTTTAAAGAGTGTTTATACCTATTCTTTGTTAATCTAGATCTTTTAACCAAAGGATCATAATATCCTTTATTTTATATCTCTCTTTTAATTCTAAAGGTTTATTCATAGATTTTTCTTCTTTTGGGGAAAAAGTCACATAACAATTCTCCCCCTATAAATTAGCTGCTGTCCTCAGTAGTATGGGATACATCTACATCACAACTCAAAAAACACATAATCAATAATTGAAGAAATTGATATTGAATTTATTTATTCTTCATATATGTATATATATGTTTTAATCTACATCCTTTTCTTCTTTCAGTTCATAGATTTCTCTCTTTTATTATTTCAAAAGAATTATTTTTTGTCAATCAAAATTATGACAAGAACTGTGCATACATACATACATACATACATACAAGAAATTTATAATTGAAGAAACTAAGGCTATTCTATATGTTTAATCACATATATTTATTTTTTATCAATTTTTTCTCATGTAACCCATTTTCTTTAATGTAGATGTTTTTCGTACTTACACATAACTTCAACATTAAATTATTATCATGTGTTAAGACATAACATTTACCTAGTGAATGACATGAATAACCCATACTATGTAATTACTCATAGTTGAACTACATAAAATCTATATACTAAAAATATATTAACCTTACCATTTCACCCACTCATGTAACTCCTTCAAAGTATCACAATGTGATCACACAATAATTACTATGCATATCCAATACTATGTGGCCACTCATAACTTATAAAAGTATAATCTATAACTTCAACATGCATTCCGAGATGATATTCATGCATTCCGGACTACATGAATATCCTCTTTTCAAATAAAATCAGTCCTATACAATAAGGCAAATGTTCAAGGTTATTGGGTTGATCAAGTCCGATAACAATGTACAAATTAAACAAGAAATGATACAAATAATCTCACAATGCATCTTAAATAGTAATAAAATAATAGTAAATTATTGCCACTTAGTACTTCATAAAGAATATTAGTTTTAATCTTCCTTTAAGAGACTAGGTTAATTACATCTCAATTTATCTCTAGGATGAATATTTGTTCAATTATGTTTTTTGGATGAAGTTTTTGGCTATAAAAATGAGAATACCTCACATTGACAACCATGTTGTAAACCTAATAGTAAAGTGGAACACAACTTTTTATTGGCGGTCTCATCATAAAATTAAATATTAAGGGTACATAAGGAGAGGAAATATTATATCATTCCATAAATATATCCCTAGGCTCGGCCACCTATTGATATATGATATTATTAGGTTGCATATGAAAAATGCTTAGTATAGATTTATAATTTTAATTTTCTAAGAGATTGTCTGAAATGTCCCACTCGAGGTGGATACTTGCAAACTAAAATTTTCGGCCTTGTTTGAATGTTTGATTTTTTTTCAAAATATTTGGGTTTTGATTTTCAAATAATAATATATTGCCAGGAATAACGAATACCATAAGCAGATACCAAATGAAGAATATGGCAAACTAATGCAATGAATGCCAACTGCTGTAGCAAGCTCTTATTATAAAAATTATCAAATCAGATTTACATCAACTTGCAAAAAACACACATATTCATTTCAGTGCTTAATACAATGCTTGAGATACCATTAAATATCATACCCGAGAAGCTGTAGATAAATTCTGGAATTTCTGATATAAATAATCAGCAACAGCAATCTTCAATAATTTCAACGCCTAGCATAGGATGATGAATTTCCCACACCAAAATTGCTGCTGTTTGATTCCTATGATCTGGCCGCCCTCAAGGGAGGTGATCAAATGCTGATATGGTGGCATTTCAGCCTGGGTTCTCACATGTCCAGCTTAGGATGTTTGTACGGCCTCAGCAAGAGAAATACACAGCCTCTCAAACCCCACGTGGTAGTCAAAGGGATGCTAACAGCAATTAATAAAACCACCAATGATTGTTCCTTGAATGATATGCAATCTGCTCTTCAAACCCTTATAAAATTCTGAAGATAAACACTTCTGATATGCATAAGAAGTTCCCCCACGTGCCAATGAAGAATGATTGCTATCACAAAAAAATGACCACCAATGTGTGTTCTTCCAATAGTCTGAAAATCTGCACTTAAGTCCTTGTAAACTTCTGAATATGTTGATGAATCAGCTCCAATGAAGCACAATGTGACTTGTGAGATAAAGCTACCTAGTTAGCAAACCTCAAATGATCTTTCACACCCTCAGAAAGCTTGAAACAAAGAGAAGCTACGCTCTCCAAGATCGATTTGCAGCAAAACCCTAGGTCTCACCTCCAAATGCCAAAGCATCCAAAAAGCCAAGTATTGAGAAATATGATCAATGATAATGAATTCATTTGCTTTTGATGCCTTTATATACTCCTCCTTCAAGGGGTCGATTTCATATGAGGCATTATAATCATTAAATATAATAAACTTTATTCCCTTTGTTAACTTTATAATATCTCATAAAGTGGGCGCCCAAATATGTACTTTATAATTTGACTTTATAATCATTTAATAACTTTTATTAATAAAGTCAAATAATCATTTAATGATGTGCACTTTAATAATTATAATATTATAACTCCATAAATAAACCTCATAAATGAATTTCATTTGCACCAGGAGGTAGCCCACTGCATTCTCCGCTCACCTAGGTTCCTTACTAAAAATAGTAAGGTTGGCCTCTATCATCCAATTGACTTACTATAAATAGTAAGTACACGCAAATGAAGTCAAAAACCCTTGAATAACCGAGCCTCTAAACTAGCCAAGGATCTGAAGATGCCAAACGTTGCAAACTACCAATTGAGATACCAGATATCTCCACAACAAGGCCCTCTAAACACCATTATTAGCCTACAAAGACCCAATGATAGGCTAAACCTCCAACTCTGATGCTCGCTCAAAAAGGGGACATTACATTGTCTCTCCCCCTGTAAAGTTCAACATGTCCCCATGTCTAAGGGTAAGAGAAATATTTAAGTTCCTTATCTTGCTATTATTTTATTTTATTTAATGCATTTTAATGGCTTAATAATATTAGAGTAGTCGAATACGCCCCTGCCCCTCCCCGGGCATGCGTATCCTCGTATCTGATACGGATACGGTTACAATAGACCGTAGATACATGTTGGATACCGTACCCACATGTGCCCAAAAAATCTTGATTTTCCAGCTGTGCTGGATACTTTGTAATTTGATTTTCAAAATATCTGACATGAATATTCCTAAACTTAATCCTAAAAAACTTCAATTGTGCAATTTTCTTTTTGTTTTGTATAAACAAAATTTATACCAAATGAGGAAAACAATTGAAATGTTTTTCTATTTCAGTGACCCATTTTTCTAGGTCTTCTTCCAGTGCAACTCTACTATTTTTTTTGGTGTTTTAATTTTTATAGATTTAAGAAAGTTAATTGAATTTTGAAAAAATTAAAATTTATTCTTTAAATATATAAATTTAATTGTTTATTCTTTACTAAATTATTAATGTTTAAATTTTAATATTATTTAATTTATATTTACTTATTTTCTTTTAAAGTAATGAAAATCTCCTCTAATAACTTCGAAAATATACGTGTATGTGTTTTTTATGAATGTTGTATCCAGCTGTATCCATATTGGGGGTCTTAAAAAATGGCCGTATCTATGTCCGATACCGTATCCGTATCTGTATATGTATCCGTGTCCATGCAACTTTGCTTAATATGTTACCAATTTTAGGACAAATGATCCTTGTACCTGTGGATTATGGACCCATAATATAACTAATGTTTTTTATTATATTAGTAGGGAAAGACCTTGATCCCGTGGAACAAAGACAACAAAAAGGTTGGGGAAACAACACCAGCCAAACCCAACAAAACAGCAACAGACAATTACTATTAAGTCTTCAAGAGGGGCATGTAGGCCAGATAACCATTACTAGCATCCACAAGATCAATATAATTATAATAAAAAACAAGAGTATACCACATACTAACCAAAAACTTGGTATACCGACCAAAATAGAGAGTAACCAAAGACCAGTAGGTTTGAAACCATAACATAGCCAACAAGAAATAACAATCCGGGACAATCAACCTGAGAACCGATAGTTTAAGAGCAGACATAAAACAAGAACAAAAAGGAGATCAACATAGGACATTAGAGCCATTATTTGGCTTTAGCAATGAGTTCCCAATTTTTGCCAATTTGGGAAACAAATTCCCTCCAATCTGGGCCCTCCTCATTCTCCAGGTCCTTTTCTTCATCTTGTTTCCTAGTCTTCTTCAGCTTCCTATTAATCTTTGTTTGACCAAAAACTGCACCCATCATGGCATGACGCATCAGACCATCGGTCACCTTCATCAGGGTGATGAGCGCTTTCTCCATGTCTTCCATCTGGACCTGCAAGAAGGTTATCCTGCTTTTCAAGAAAAGGACATTAGTATCTTTAGAAATAGAAACATCTTTAGCATTAACCTCTTGCTTTAGTGGGCCCCTTCTCCATATTACCAGTGTCCTCTTCCTTGACCTCCTCCATATCAGCAGTATCCTCTTCCTTTTCAAATTCTTCCTCTTCCTTGTCATCGGATTCCTCCTCAACATCTTCTTCCCCCATCTGATAGGCACTATCTTCAAACTCCATATCTTCGCTGTCCTCATCCTACTGAGGTTCATACTCTTCCACTGTCAAATTTTCCGCTTCAGTTAACTCAATTTCTTTCTATTTCCCTTTCTTATCCACTAATTTGACCTTGGCTAACCTCGCCGATCTTCGGCCTCCACTCATCAAACCCGTCTACCCATCCTCCTCTTCCTCCTTTTGGTTTCCCTCCAGATCTTCAGTAATAGTTATAACTTCTGCATTCTTCTTCTAGTCTTTTTTCAATAGTTTTTTCTTGGGGGGTTCAAGCAATAGCGGCAAATGCTTCCTCTTTTCAGGGGTGACTCTAAGCAATTTGTACTCAAGGGTATTCTCCATAGTGGCTTTCAGAGGTTTGGAACTAGAAGACTTAGTACTGGAAATGGCCAAAGGGGTAGCATTCAAGGGTGATCCCTCCCTCGAACCAAAATGCTGGGTATTAGACCTAGGGTTAGGCTCTGGGTTCATTTGGTCACCAACCTGGGGTAAAACCTGTTCCTCATCATCATTTTGGGGAGGATTCTCCTACCAAACCAGCAGCGGGTTTCCATGGGGGCTTTTAGAAAGAGCAAATTTATAAAGGGCTAGCATTAATCCCTGATGCAAAGGGGGCGACACCCCATTCTCGATATTTTGTTGCAGAGAGGATAGCAAATAGAAGGGCAGGTTGATTATGTCATTAGGGAGGACATGATTAAGGATAGGAAAATGATAAGCGTGGACCATCATATACCGGCTTTCAAGGGTAAAGTAACACATAATAAACATGCTTACCAGGGAAAATGGCAAAGGGAGTTCAAGCCGCGTGTAGCTGTTCTGAAACCTTGTAAGCTTCTCACCATCGTGCAGGAATTTGTCCACAATTTTTTGATAATCTGCTTCACTCTTCTTAGCCACCTTCCTTCCATCATTTCTCAGACCAGTAGCTTCCACTATGAACTGTGTTGTGACTTCAAACTTCACCACCCCAATTGAAACATTCCCTTTTTTCCAGGAATTAGTGAACTTGGCCATCAAGTTTTCATTATAGCCTTTCATTGCTTCAAAAAAGGGAGCCATGCCTGCCCTTCTAAACATCTCCCATAAATCAGAATTTTGCTTAAGAGCTGCACAGTTTGGAGGTTCAGTGCATTTCCTACGCTCACCCATTTTGGAAGCTTGCAAACTTTTAGCACTCTTTGACTGGTCAACAATTTTCTTCATTCCCTCCCAAACAACAACCTCGCCACCCCAATAGACACCAAACTTGCAGAGAAAACCCTTAGAGATAGTAAGAAGCAGGTTGTCGTTTAAAATGTTTAAATCAATCTTCCAAGTGAAGAAAACCACAAATTGAAAGTCGAGGACGAAATTGGAATGATTGCCCTTCCTCATCATAAATGCTGCCAGAAAATCCAAACTCGAGCTGAGCCTCGAGAATGCTGTGATTAGATATATTAGAATTCATTAAAATAAGATCACCTGAATATCATAGCCACAAAATATTAGAATGATTTTTTTATGCTCCTGTTTATTTTAATTTCAATTTATCGTTAACTACAAAATTAATCTAGCAGTAGAAGTAATATATAGTTATCCTTCAGCATGCTCTTAACTAAATTAGTACCTTTCTTCTTGTTCAGGTGGTTGCAGAATCTGGGCTGTCCAGTAACAGTGATATTGCATTAGTGCAAAGTGCAGGAGCCAGAGCTGTAAGTTTTTGGTGCATTGCACATGCAATTGACCTTCATCAAGCAATTTAGATGAAATTCTACATTACTGTTTCTTATATATGACTTGGAAATACCTATCAAGGATTAGGCGACTATGTCTAAATGAATAGATATGTGCATGCGTGAGTGCATGTTGCATGGATGCCATGCTATGCATAGTTGAAAGATTCAAAGACAAAGGTCAATTTTAAAATTAAATACAAGTATTTGCATATTTGCAGGTTTTGGCTGGCGAAAATCTTGTCAAGCAAAGTGATCCAGCTGCTGCAATTGCAGAACTTTTCGGAAAAGATATCTCGATTAAATCCAAAATTGAAGCAATTGTAGCTTGAAGCGCTTGGGGTTATGGGATGCATCGAATGAGTGCCTTACAGAATTTATTCTTTAGTTAGCCTCACATATCTTGTATGATAGTGTCTTACAATAGTAAGGTAACTAAATCATATAAATATGATGAGGCAAAAGATTTGTCCTTCAATGGGCTCTCTTTGAATTGTACTTTAGATGTCTTATCCCAAAAATAAGGCTGATACAGAAACTGATGCAAAATAAACAACGAAAGATAGAAAATGATATGATTTGTGTTTTGTTATTAACCTCACACATATAATAATGATTTTGGTGATCCCAAGAACCAGTTTGTGGCAATCCATATGCCAATTACATTCTATGTTCACAATCTCTATTGTACTGTATGGGACAACAAATAATCAACGAATTGTGATAACTAATAAATCTAATTATTATTGTAATATGGTACACAATTTTATTGTTCAAAATAGTTTCTTATAGTTTGTCTAAGCCTACAAAGCAAATAGACTCAAATGCTTATCAAAGTAATGACGTGGAAAGAAATTGAATGAATTTTGGTGGGTTTTGTGAATTTTGTTTATGTCAAATACCTTCTGCATGTATCCACAGGAACCTTGTTGAAAGAAAGAAATAACCATCAAGGAATTGTTTTTGAAATCTCAATGGAAAACACTTCAAGGAGGGGCTGAAAATTGGAATGACAAGCCAAAAAGCATAAAATATTAAAAGATATTAAGCTTCTGCAATCCATAATGCTTAAGAAAATAACTTTGGATAAAATGCAAATACAAAGATTTTAAAATGATTGATGTGTTCAGTCAGATGGGATTGTTCGTCATTAGTATGAATGGATGATAGTATAACAAGGAGCCAACTTCTTTGTCTATCATTTATTCATGTTGATGATGAACATTGTACGGTTTGAAATGTCAAATCATTTTAAAATATTTGCATTCTCAAATTTATGGAGAAACTTTTTTCTTAAACATAATATACTGTCACTACCCAAAGCTAAATAAACCATTTGAAAAGAAGCTGTCAACTGTAAAGAAAGTATAATTGGCACAAAACATTTTAAGAAAACTCTACAGGTGACATGGTAATGCTTCTTCCTACTATCACCACCACAGCATTATAAATGTTTTATCTAGTGATAGAATATGTATTTTAATTCTTTTAGTTTCATTATTAGTTGTATACTTTGTATATTTCCCTTATGTTTTTATTCAATTGTTGTCAAAGCACTTATATTTTAGAGGTCAAAGAATTATATTTGTTGAAGTGTGAATAGGATGTTTGAGAACAAACAAAAAAATAGGGAAACCATTGAATCGATTTATAGTAACACTTTAGCAGCTGAAATGTCTCGTTGTTCAACTTATCTCAGTTAATTACATGTTATTGGGCATGCGAAACAATGGCACTAGATGGTATACTTGTAAGCTTGAACTTAATAAGATATTTATTTGTGTATCGAATCTAAAACATAGATTTCGGAGTTAGAATCTTGTAATTGAACCAGCTCAATATATCTATTTTCAAATGTTTTTGGCCTTTACACTAGTTTTTGTTGTATAACTTAAAATATATTTTTATGCTCTTAATTAAATTTTTTTTTGTTAATTTGAACTGACATTGGATTAATAAACTCCTATTAAAATGTAAAAGTGGGTAAAATACAGTAAGTTAAGCACATGAGAGCATAGTAAGCTATTTGAAAGAATTGGTAAAGTGATTTTCCAACATAAATAATTTAGTCTTTCAACTCTATTAGAAGGAAGACTTTTTTCGGGGTAGGATCATCAAACAACAAACTACATATTTAAGGGAAGTTTTTTTAACATATGAGTGTACAACAAGCTATTTGGAAAAAATATTGTACTAATCCCATATAACTTGTAATGGTTATGCATTGTTTCTATTAAAAAGGTATTACTTTGATAGTTTAGTTTCATACTTTTCAAACCATTTCATTTTTAGAAAACAAATTTTGTGAAGACCAATCAACTAAGATTCAATGTTGGCATGCCTTGCTTGTTAAGCAAGTAATCATAATTCTTATTTTCATAAAGTTAATGAAGTAAAAAAAGACTAACTTCTATTTATTATATAGTTAGAAAATACAACAATCTAAGTAATGTGTACTAGACATGATTTTTAGAAGTAAGATAAGATTAGGGTTCAAATGTGTCAATCAAGCGTGGTTGGTTGATATGGGTTATATAGTAGGGCTACTAGATGTTAATGATCCTATTTATTCATATACTTAATTAAGGGTAGTTAAAGGTATGATTTAGGGATATTTGTGGATATTAAACATATGATTGTAAGAAGTGGGGAGTCAATGCATTCAATTGTTTATAATATTTTAATGTAATTTATGAACATAGAGTTGAGAGAAGTATGTTCCACAAAATACATGGATATTCAAATTCTTGATTCGTTGATGATTTATAGTTGAACTTAATGCATACTTCATATTCAACCTTGAAATGCTTCTCTACTTTCTCATAAAATAGATTTAATTTCTTACATGAAAAATAGAATAGATAAAAAAAAATTACATGTGATTCTTATGTAAATGATGCTCATAAATATTGTCAATCAACACTTTAGATTCAAATAGTCATATCTAGGAGTTCAAGAATGACTTTTTATGTAAGTAGCCACTTGTAATGGACATTGTTAAATGGCTCAACTACTTCTTCTTTGGGTATACTTGTTTCTTCATTTAATTTATCTTGGCTTGTATATATTAGAAAAATTATTCCTTTTCTACTGTATATTCATCTTTCTTCTTGGAATACCCCTTGCAATTGTTTGTTTGAACTTGAGGTTGAAATTTCTAACATTTTACATGCTTACACCAACTCATGTTGCAATAAATGTAAAAATTATTTTCCATAATCATTTTTTCATTTTTACTTCTTACACCTGAATTAATTATTTGGATTGGAGATAAGTGTGAGAAAATTTATCTCTTTTTGAAGTACTTTTATTCATGGTGATGTATTTCTTCTTCTAACACAACCAAAAAATGATTGCTCACTCTGAATAATAAACATCTGATCTCACTTGATTATTTCTTTGCATACCTTCTTTAGTTGTCCCCATGCTTACTTGCATAATTTTGATGGACTGGCGATGATCTAAATTTTCATCAAGACTATTACCATTTCTTTTGACACTCTTTGATCTCCCTCATGGGCTCAATTTATGGCTAGATTTCCTTCATTAGTTTATGTTTTTATCATTTCACTTTGCTAAACTTCATAGGCATTCCTAAGACTTTACACATCTTTTATACCTTTTATGCACTTTAAACCAGACTTAAGGCGTGGAAATGCAAATATGATATGTTGACATTTGTATGTATGGATGTATGAAAGTTCATGAAATTTAGTATGATTCTATATGCTTAATTTATGGTTGTTAATGATGTGTATGCCTTAGGATGAAACTAACTTCGTGTAGCTAGAAGAACTATAACCCGTAGAAAACTAGATTTCTAGCTCGTAGCATAAGGACCACAAACAGTTGTAGAGGAGAGTTCAAAATAGTTAAATTGCAACAATTCTAAAGAAGAATGAAGACGACCATTAAATGGTCAATTGTGAGTCACCACGAGCACATTCGTATCCACCAAATAAGACGACCAGAAGAAGAAGAATTATGTTTTGAGGAGGTTAACCCGTGACGTGACATTCCTTATGATGACACGTCTTTATCATGATGGTTAACCGTTAGGGAAAAATCCTAATTTAGTTTGTCTTCTTCTACTTTTCAATTATGGTTTTATGTTACAAGACTCAGTCCTCTCCCTGTCTTTGAGGGAGAGTGGACAAATGCATTATGGTTATGTTTTCAGTCTGAGAATGAATAATACTCCTTGCAGACCCTATATAGTGGGATCTATTGTGAGGAGAAAATCTAGTTAGTTATCTATTTTATTCTTGATCACTGTTAGTTTTATGTTATCGGTTGAATAATAGATATATTGTTGAATGAGAAACCTTGAGTAGATTCTTGTCAGACAGATTGTAAGAAGTTCAAAGTTATCATGCAATAAAGGAGTTAGTTCAATGTCATGAATTGTTGATTAATAGGAAGTGTTGATATATCTTGTGGAAGTAGCAACTCAAGCAAGGGCCACTTGAGGTACTGTTATCCGCTCTATTTTCCTATTATTAGACTAATTTGTGCATCATTAAATTAAGATAGTTTCCACTTACATGAATGTGGAATTTATGAATATGATTCTGTAATTGAATTAAGTTTTGTAGCTTAATGTGTGTACTATACTCCTATAGTGATTGGTTACAGTTTAGTTTTAGAAGTTAAATAGTCACAGTCTTAAGCCATAAGTACATGTAGCACAAGTAACAACTTATGTTTATTTCCCCTATTTTGTAAGTTTATGTTTCATTTCCTTTTTCAGCCTTTACAATTTTTTTGCGCAAGTGTAAATCACCTATACTCATTGATATAGGGTGTATTTAGATTCCATGAATACACTTATAATGTTAGTACTGTCAAAAGCTTACAAAGCCCTAGTTGATAATTAAATGAAGCCTCTCATAGAATATGAACTATTTAGTTAGGAAGTCATCCTCTAAATTGTGTGGCTACTTGTAGCACCGAGTTAATCAAACATTAGAGATGCCCTACATTTTTTAAATCGTGGGGCCCTACATTTTTGACATCGTTTCCAAGGATGGTGCTAAGTTTGAGATTCTTTAGTGTATTTCTAATTCTTTTCAAGCTTCCCTAGTTTAGTAATTATGTTTTCAACATTAGGGTAATTAGGTTTTAGCCATTAATAGCAACATGAGTTACTAACAATGTGTAGGAACTGTTGAACTACAAAGTCACAAACATTGAATGTAGAGGCAACGAGATGTTGTGGGAAGATTCCTCACCTCGACACATGAAGCATTGCAGGATACTGGTGAACACAATGAATAGAGCAAGGGTATTCCTAAAGAAGAATCATCCCTGACACCAATACCTACACTAGACACAAAGGAAACTTGATTCACATAAGCATCATGGCTAATGCAACAGTTGAAGACCCACTAGAGCATGTAACGTTTGAGTTCCCTATAACCAACCAGGAGAGAGTTGTCGCTTTGAAGAATATACCTCCTTCAACACTACCTGTCTTCTATGGGTTGGTTACAGAGGATCCATACACCTTTCTTTTTGAGTTTGATGTACTATGCCAAAGTTATGATTATAAAAAAAATGCTCACAGACTCAAGTTGTTTCCAACAACACTGAAAGATGTTGCTTTGAGATGGTTCATGGGGTTGGAAAGAGATGTTGTTCCCAATTGGAACCAAATGAAAAAAAAATTCCTAGAGAAATACCAGGATTACTGCAAAGGCATAGATAGAAAGAGGGATGACATCTTTAGGATATCACAAAATGAAGACGAATGTTTGGAGGATTAAGTTGAAAGTTTTTAGTTCTACCTCAAGAAATCCCATCAAAATAGGCTCTTTGATGAATCCCTAAAACTAGTATTCTTGAGGGGAGTTAATGAGGATTGTATGGATCCACTCAACCTCATTGGGGTAGGAGACATCTCACAGTTACCGTTTGATGAGATTTGTAAATTATGTAGAAACTATTCTAGATCTTTTACTAAGAAGGTCAGAGGAGATAAGACATCACCCATCAACAAATCATCCACTGGAGTCTCAAGGGTGGATTTGAGCAATCTTCTATCAAACATGAAGGAGGATATTATTAGCCACCTGGCTACATAATTAGATACCCTCCACATCAAGAAAAATCAAGAAGCAAAAGTAACCCTCACAAAATACTTCCCACACTATTGAAAAAAGAAAATCAATTACAAGTGCAAGAAGTTGTTCGGTATTTCTAAAGATAAGCAAGGCAAGCCAGAGTTTCATGCCCTAGAAGTTGAACATAGTCAAGTATTTTATATAGCTCAATGCAAACCATGGCAGCCAAGATAAGGTATGCCCCAAGATCCTTTGAACTATAACATGTCATTTCCATGTAATAATGTAAATTTCCCTAGTTGGAACCCTCAATCTTGGGCTAATATGCAAAACCAACAATGGCCAATGCCTCAATCCAATTGGAATCAACAAAAACAAAACATGTGGCCACTACAAAATTACCAAGGACCTAATTATAATTCTTGGTGGCCACCTCAAAAAAATCAATGGCAACCTTAGCGGCAAAGAAGTCAACTATGGCAAAATTAAAATCGCAATTATCAGCAGCCACAACAACCCTTGCAACCACAACAACAAGCCATAATGCCAAACCCTTCAATAGTTGCACCAATTCCACCAAGAGCACCTCAATTTCCAACACAACCTACACCTAACCCAAATAATAATAAGCTTGTCCAACAGGCTTAAGCTAATGATACTATACAATACCCCACCGATGGGGTAGAGGTGAGTGATGTACATCTTAGATCAAGGAAAATGTTAGTTGGGTCTTCATCTCCTCAAATCACTGAATTGATTGATGAGGAACTCCCAACAGAGCCCATGGACAAACAATCTAAGGAACCTAAGTCAAATTAGGTCAACCCAACAACCTTGAGTCCAGAGCCTCCATTCCCTAAGAAACTAACAGTCTAAAAACATCATTCAAAAACTGAAGCTGATCTATTGGGACAGCTCAAGGATGTTTGCATCAAAATATCCCTCATCCAGTCCATTAAGGAAGTACCCATTTATACTAAAAAAATGAGAGTTTTTCCTCAAAAATCCAGGTAGGAAACATAAGGACCCTCAGACTATACATATCTTAAGACAAATTTCAAACATTATGTTGGGAAACATAACTCTCCCCAAGTATGCAGACCCTAGGAGCCTTGTAGTGGATACCAAAATCAATGGTACTCTCATTAAGAATACTTTAATTGACCTTGGGGAAGCCATTAATGTAATGACCAAAGAAACCATGAAATTATTACAACTAATGAAGCTTAGAACTACCCTATTGTGCTACAGTTAGCAGATAGGTCTACAGTCAAGCCTGAGGGAGTCATAGAAGACTTGGTAATAACATTAGACTCATGGGAGTAACCTACAGATTTTATGGTGTTGCAACCTAAAGCTAATCTTGTGGGACATCCCCTCATCTTAGGGATACCTTGGTTAGCAACTACAGATGCCTTTATAGGTTATAGGTCTAGTAACATGATCATTTCTAATGGAAATGTGACTAAGAAACTAGTCCTCTATCCACTTGCCCAACCACATGTAGATTTGGAGCAAATTGTATGGCCTTCCCTAGATGAAGTAGATTAGTACTCCTTACAAACTATGATGACTATTGAATGCAATCCCTTGTTATAAAACCAAGATGAAGATGAATTGATTACAAACATCATGCAAAACAAT
This sequence comes from Sequoia sempervirens, assembly GCA_007258455.2. Classification (NCBI taxonomy): domain Eukaryota; kingdom Viridiplantae; phylum Streptophyta; class Pinopsida; order Cupressales; family Cupressaceae; genus Sequoia; species Sequoia sempervirens. Next base: position 52,340 of record VDFB02271721.1, read on the forward strand.
TATGGTAGGGACTCGCAAAAATATGACTATCTAACCTATTTGCAAGACCCCTTGTAGAATATAATTCCTGTCAATACATTTGAGTCTATTTCCCAAATTTTTCAACTTTATTGCCACATCACTATATTCCAAATATAGCATCATCTATTCAAACATCATCCTTGACTTTAGATATTATGCCAAACAAGACATTAAATGTAAACAACCAATTGACTGTTGCACAACAAACTTCACTATTGAACGTACTACAAGCACATGCAACTAGATTTACATGGGATTACCATGATATGATGGGTATAGACCTAAACCTATGAATGTATCATATTTACATCAATGAAGTCCATGAACCAATTAGGCAACCCTAAAGGAGAATGAACCTTGCAGTCCATGACATAGTCAAAGCTAAATTACAAAAAAAATTGGATGCGAGATTTATCTATCCAATCTCTAACAGCCAATGGGTGTCCCCACTAGTGATTGTACCTAAGAAAGGAGGGAAATGGAGAGTGTGTAGAATACCGTGATTTGAATGCAACAACTAGGAAAGACCACTTTCCCCTTACATTCATTGACCAAGTATTAGACTCACTAGTAGGCAAGCAATACTTTTCCTTCTTGGATGGCTTTAGTGGATACAATCAAATTAAGATAGCCCCAGAAGACCAAGACAAGACAACCTTCACATGCCTTTTGGGTACATATTCTTATTTTGTCTTTCCATTTGGGCTATGTAATACACTTGCCACCTTCCAGAGGGCAGTACTCAACATATTCTTAGACTTTGCTCATGATTCCATGGAGGTTTTCATGGATGATTTTACAACTTATGGGAATACCTATGAAGAAGCACTTGCCAATTTGGAGAAATTATTACGAAGATGTCACTTGATAATAATATCTCCCTAAGTCATGAAAATGCTTTATGATGATGACAGGGGGAGTTTTTGGGAAATTTTGTGCCTAATAAAGGAATTTAAGTAGATCCCAACAAAATTGAAATAATATCAACACTATCAATACCTCGGAGATAAAAAGATGTCAAATTTTTCCTTGGGCATGTTGGCTATTACAGAAGATTCATATAAGATTTCAACAAGATTGGAGCACCACTATTTGTCTTATTGTCCAAGGATGTAGAGTTTGAATGGACATATGCTTGTCAACATTCCTTTAAATCTCTTAAGGTAGCAATTAACTAAGATACCTATCTTATGAGGACCAAACTGGAATTTACCTTTCCATATCCATACAGATGCTTTTGATTTTGCAATAAGAGTTGTGCTAGGATAGAAGGATGGAAAAATTGAGTATTCTATTTATTATATTAGTAAAAATCTCCAAGGGGCAGAACTCAACTATACAGTAATAGAGAAGGAAATGTTAGCAGTAGTCCATGCAAAATTTAGACTACATTATAGGGTATTTTGTATTCATACATATTAAAAAATGTAAGGTCTCTCTATTGTTTGATTAACTTGGTGCTATAGGTAGACGCACAATTCAGAGGATGGCTTCCTAACTGAACAATTCATTTCTATGAGAGACTTCATTTAATTATCAACCATAACTTCGTAATATTTTGATAGTGTTGGCACTATATATGCATTTAGAGATTCTACACGATCTATATCAATGAGTATAGTTGATTTTACACATGTACATAAAACAGTAAAAGTTGGAAAAGGTAATGAAACATTAACTTTCAAAACAGGGAAATAAACATAAGTTGTTACTTGTGTTGTGGGTACTTATCACTTAAGATTGTGACTACTAACTTTTAAGATTGAACTGTAACTAATCACTCTAGGAGTATGAGACAAACATTTAAGCTAAAAAATCTTAATTTAATTACAAAATCACGAACTCTACATATATGTAAATAGAAGCTATTTTAATTAAACAATGCATGAACTAATCTAATAACAAAAAAATAGAGTGGATAGTAGTACCTCAAGTGGCCCTTGCTTGAGTTGTTAATTCCACAATAGATATCAACACTTACTACTTAATCAACAAATCATAATGTTGAATTAACTCCTTTATTGCATGAAAACTCTAAACTCTGACAAGAATCTACTCAATATTTCTCATTCAACAATATGTATTCATTATTCAACTGATACATACAACTAACAATGATGAAAAAACAAACTGGATAACTAACTAGATTTGCTCCTCACAATAGATCCCACTATATAGGGTCCATAAGGAGTCTTATTCATCCTACAATTGAAAACATAACCATAATTGTATCTTTCCACTCTCCCTCAAGAATAGGGAGAGGACTTAGTCTTCACAATAGAAAACCATAATTGAAAATTTGAAGACAAACTAAATCAGAATTTTTCCCTAATGGTTAACCATAATGACAGAGACGTGTTTCATGTCACATCACAAATTACTCCTACTCAGAACAGACTTTTTCTTTCTTCAATCATCTTATTTGGTGTGCTTGTAGTGACTCGCAGTTAACCATTCAATGGTCACCGTCATTCTTCTCTAGAGCTATCGTGCTTTAGTCATTCTCGTGTCTCCCTTGCAACTACCTGCAGTCTTCTGCTACGTGTTGGAAATCTAGTTGTCATATAGTTCTTTTTGTTTCAAGAGGTAAGTTTTCATCCTAAAGCATACACATCATTAATAATCATGAATTAAGCATAGAATCATACAGAATTTCATGAACATTTATACATTCACACATACAAATGTCATCATATCATAATTATATTTCCACATACTAAATTTGGTTTAAGATGCATAAAAGATATAAAATATGTATGTCTTAGGATTATCTATGAACTCTGGTAGATTGAAATGATAAAAGACATAAACTTTATGAAGGAAACTAGCTATAAATTAAGCCCATCACTAACCACACAACAATAAGGTATCTAATGAACAAACCAATAGTTGGTGGTAGACTTGTGAGGTGGTTATTGCTACTTTGGGAATTTGATATAACTATTATGGAAAATCTAGGGAAAGCCAATGTAGTAGAAAATTTCCTCTCTAGACTGCCAACCAAATTGGAAGATGTTGTAGATGATTCATTCCTAGATGAGAACCTATTTTTTTTCTCTCTCTCTCTCTCTCTCTACATACACCCTGGTATGCAGACATAGCCAACTATCTAGTAGCAAGGAAAACACCACCACATCTCTCTCCAAGGGAGAAGAGGCAATTAGTTTAGAAAAGTTTTCCTTACTCATGGATATCAAGCTATTTATTCTATACAGAGCCTTAAAACATAATGAGAAGATGCATCAGAGAATATGAAGTATATGATATCCTCAGAGCATGCCATGATGAACCCTATGGGGGACACTTTAAAACAAAGAGGATAACACTTAAAATTTTGAATAGTGGCCATTATTGGTCAACACTTCATAAATATGCAGTCAATTACACCAAGATTTGTGATAGATCAAAGAATGGGAAGGCCAAAGAAGATAGATGATATGCCATTACAACCACAATTAGTAATAGCACCATTTGATAAATGGGGACTAGACTTGATTGGTCCCATCTCCCAACATCAAACAATAAAGAATACATATTGGTTTGTACATATTACCTTACCAAATGGGTGGAGGTTAAATCTTTGTAGTTTGCAAGAGATGGGAATGTGGAAAAAAATCTCTATGAAGATATATTCACAATATATGGTGTTCTTAGAGAGATTTTCACAAACCAAGGACCACAGTTTACATCAGATCTAATCACAAAATTAGTGCAAGAATATGGAGTCAGACATAATAAGTCTACACCCTACCACCCTCAAGCAAATGGTAAAGTGGAGTTCACTAACAAAGAAATTAAAAACATCCTCACAAAGATAGTGCAACTCCATAGGAAGGACTAGGCAGCCAGGTTACCTGAAGTAGTTTGGGCTTATAGGATAACTTGGAAGACAACAAGTTTTCCACCATATGAATTAGTGTATGGTAAAAAGGCAATACTTCCAATAGAATTTGAATACAAGACTTTGAGGAAAACATTTAAATTATATATAGACTTTTCAACAACATAGAAGGAGAGATTACATAACCTCAATGCATTAGATGAAATAATAATGGAAGCCATATACCATACTAAAATCATCAAGAAAAAAAAAGGAATACATTAGCATGACCAATTTATTAAAATCAAAGAATTCAATGCAGGAGATTGGGCTTTATTGTATCACTCAAGGTACAAATATCACAAGGGAAAACTATAAACGAGATGGCTTGGGCCATATGAGATACAAATAGTCTTTCCAAATGGAGCAATTCAATTGCAAACAATTGATGATGTATGATTTTCACTGCTAGTTAATGGCCATAGATTGAAGCTCTACAAATGGCCATTACAAAAGGATGATTTTGTTCTACCATTACTGTTACCCAATTTTCACCTATGGGCTCAATCAGGCAGGGTAACCCGTGCTTTCAGATGTTCTCGAAGACCAAATGGAGGAAAATTATGTTTTAAAAATTCGGCACGTGGATTAAATGTGGCTCCCACAAGGGTTGAGCCCAGCATGCAGATGCTCATTTTTATTGGGGGGTCCTCCCTTTTGTTTTTGCCTTGTTTTCCCCCTTTCCTTTGTGTTGTTCTTACGCCCTTTTTCTTTTTGTTTTGTCGGAGGCAGGGTCGGGACCGAATCCGAACTTGGAACTTTTCCAAAAGTCCCAGTTCCTGTTTCTATTCCGGTTCCGACCCCGGTTCCACTCGTTCTTTTTTCCTTTTCTTTGTGGCTGTGATCGAGGGATGTCTCCTCCTCCTTGGTTCCCCCTTATGTTTTTCTTTTTTTCCTTCATGCCTCGTATGTTGCCAAGGGCGGGACCGGAATGGAATCCGAACTTGAAACTTTGGGAAAGTTTCAGGTCCGGATTTAGTTCCAGTTCTCGTTCTGCTGACTCTTTATTTTGCCCCCATTCCGGATCCGGTCCCGCTACTACCTCTTGTGTTTTGCCTTGTGCTTCTTTGTGTTCTGGTTCCGCCGACCTTGTTCTTTTTTTCTTTCTTCCTTGTATTTTGTCGGGGGATGCTTTTTCCCGTTTGTCTTTCCCCTTCTCGTCCTTTCCTTCGTCTTCTTTTAAGTTTTGTCAGGGGCGGGACCAGGTCAGAATCTGAACCTAAAACTTGAAGAAAGTTTCAGGGGAGGATTTGGTCCCGATCCCGATTCCGTCGGGATTCGTCTGTTTTTGCTTTTGTTCCCATTCCGCCCCGATCCCGATTCTGGTTCCATCTTGGCCCCAACCCCACCAGTTTTGAAAGGTCTCAGTAAAAAAGGAGTGCCCTCACCAAGAAATGAAGACCTCACTATAGAGTCTCGCTGACGCGATGGGGTCTTGCCGATGGTTTTTTGTGAGATCGATATAACTCTGGCTGCTTGCCATGAGGTCTTGCCGACCGTTGTATGTCTTGCCGAATGAATTGGCATGTCGGTGTGACTCTAGCCACCCGCTATGACTTCTCCCCGACATCTAAAGTCTCACCGACATGCGACCCTTCTGAAGCAACCATTGACCGCCTGGAAACCCACCTGGCACAAATTCGACCAATTGGAAGGCGCTAGGGAAAATCATGGGTAGTTTGATTGTTTGACTCCCCTACGAACGAGATCGATGGAGAATGATGACATTGATCTACTCTAGGATCGAAGGTGATCAGTCAGTAATAACACTTGAATCTAGCGGATAGATCTGATGTTGCTTCTCGAAGGAGGTCAACTTGAAGAAAGATCTGAAGCAAGAGGAGGGCCAAAGAAGAGGAAGTCGTGAGTCACGATGACAGTTGGGGCATCGGCTGGAGGAAGTGGAGTGGCATTAATGACCATGTCGCAGGCATTCAAGGCCACTCTGACAAAATCCTGAGGGTGGACATAGAGGCTGCGAGTTAATGCGGTTGTTGTAAAAATCTAAAGGCCATGCCCAGGGATGAGCTTTCACCGACATGAGTAGGGGATACACATTGAATGCCTCATTAACTTCATTCCAAGCACTTCTTGGGCCGACGTGTCCAAGCGCCGACTCATTTTTGAAAACCCTAAGGCAGGGGCCGAAACTCTTTGGTTGTATATATGGCATTTTTTCCTTCTTGTAAAGGAGTTCTCCTGATGCTTTTTCTGAAGTTTGTGACTTCTACAGTCCTCTCTCAGATTAGCAAAATTTTGTAACTCATTTTGGGGCATGTTATATAAAGCTTACCTCGGTTACCATTGATGGTTCATTTTTGCCTTCTAGTTCTTGTGGAGTATTGTGCATTTTTAAGTGATTCATCAAGCTACTTAGTGAAATCTTTCTTTTCCTTATAGCTTTGTTGCATGTTAGCATGCCTTTCTTTGCAAAAGTAGTATTATGTAGGTTACAAACTGTGTTTACTCAATTGCACATGAGCTTTTAATTTGTGAAAATTTGCTTTTCCTTCTTAAAAGTGTGTGCATGTCGAACCTGTTTGTATGCATAATCTATAGGATCTTGTTGTGCAGTCCCATATCCATCATCAGTATTCAAGTGTAATCAAAGTATCTCATTGTCCTTGTCATCTTGGTGCATCACCATAGGTTTTAATTTACTTTTTTTTATGCATTCTCCTTCTCCCTTTTTCTTTCAAAGAATCTGTAGCTTTAGGTGACACCAAAGGAAGTCGGCCTTCTCCGGAGGTTGATCTCTGTCTACAAGTGACCCACAGCTTTGGAGGTCTTCCCATGTTACACTGAAGTGTTGAACATCAAGTTCGACAAGGTGCAACTTTAGGTGATAACAATTACATCATCAATTTGAGCCACAATAAGCAGTTCGTTGACCACAACAAGAAGCTCTTCTGAAGAATCAGTAGAGAGCAACACAACTCACCCGTTGATAATTCAAAGGTATATTTTATAACATATTTCACATGCACACACTACACAGGTGACATTCGCCAGTCTTCATTTTTTGAACCAATAGCAGAAGAAACATGGACTTGTAGCATCACAACACTAGGAGACAAAACTACAAAAGGGACTTGTTATTGCATGAGCCCGTAGCAATTTCCTATCAGTCATTTCATCCACACCCACATTAATGCTTATCCATTACTTCATCACATATCCATCCGCACATGCATCCATACACCTTACATTTCATTGCATGTAGCCTCTTTCTTCCCTACACATGTACCATTCACACCATCTTTTTCGATTCCACCATACCATTCAATTAATTTCACCTCACCCATTGCGTACTATTTGTAGCCTTTTCCATGCACCATTCCACTATATTTTCCATGTGTCACATATTCTACATTCAATTGCAAACCATCAATTCCCAAAGTTCATCACAATCATGACATGTCACTTCAAATCAAGTTGTAGGCAACATTCAACTACTTCACACAAGTTGCATTTTAAATCAAACAATTCCTACAGGGACACTCCACATTAATTTATCATAATTAAACATTGAAGATTACTGATTTTATGCATATTTATCGTTCATTCATGCATGCCAAATATCATGTTTAATTTTCCAATACTTCTAATTTATGACCGCTCAATATGTACTCACTAAGGGCACTTAGGAACTTTAGATGGGGGGAGGAGTATTCAAATATTATTCCTTAGTTTTCTTGATTTTCAAAACTTTCTGCAAAACTTTTTGTAGTTTCATTTTCTACCATTTTCCAAAGATATAGAGTTCAAAGAAAAAAGTGCTAAGAAGTTGAATTAAGAGGTGCATTTAAGTGATTTATCATACAAGCAAAGTAGATGTGATATAATTGGGGTGGCAGAGCAAGAATAGAACAAAGTAAAATTGTGAAGTGATTACAAATTTTTGAAGCATTATTATGGGGGGTGATATAATACGAAGGGAACCAATAGCACATAACCTGTGACTGGAAGATAGAAAATGTTTTCCTATATTCAAACAAGTTGGCTAGCTGAATTATTTCTTGAGGCTTACAAAATTTAACGAGGTAATGACCCAACAATTTGCCAACACATTGTAAAATGATGAGGAAATTGTTAGGGTTTTGAAGGTAGATGCATTAGAGGTAGCTATAGCTGAAGTATCCAGCTTTCCAAGAGAAGGAGAGGAGTTTCCAATTAGAGTGGATGTCATTGCATCAAGAAATGAATTCTCCTTGCCAGGAGAAAATATGGAATCTTCTTCGTAAGGTACCAAATGTTTGTCTTTGCCTTGGATTTGGGCTTCAATAGCTTCTTACATAGTTAAATACTTGACATGTGATGGAAGAAAATCATTACTGTACACGATCCATTTCAAATTTTTAAGTCATCTACATCATGGTATGCATGCATATATTCCCAACTTTTTGTATAACTTGTTACAAAAATGTCTTCTAAGTATAAAATGAAAAGAACCAATCATCATCATCTCAATTTTTTTTGGTTACACTATTGGTAAAGAGGAGCCTTAGGGTTCAATTCCCAAATATGTCTTGTGAATATTTTCTCAATTACAATAATTCAACAATATTCTTGAATTTCCTAATGAAGAAAATAGGGGCCAAGAACAAAGAATGGAAGAGCCTATTGTTGCTACTCTAGAGGAAGAGATGCCCTTTGGTTCCCCTGCTGCAACACCTAACGTAAACATGGGAGAACTAGAAGAGCAGGGTTTGCAAGAAACATAGCCTGCAGTCTCTATGGAGTAGCCCACAAAAACAGTAAACAAGAAACCCTTGTTTCAAAAAGGCCATCAGAAGGTAAAAAGAGAAAGGGTGGAGATTCTTCTTTTGCACCTACAAGGGGGCAGAAGAAGCCCACATAATCTAGAAGGCAGTCAAATTGTCTTAGGAAGAAGGGGCCAATGAGAGGCACAAGTAAAAAGAAGAAAGAGGATATTGTTATGATTGAGACAGGTTCAAGATCATAGGGGGATTCCCCTAGTGAAGATGTGAATATATCAGTTGTGCATCATTGTATTTTTCTACCACTTTTGAATCAGATTCAAAAGATATTTTTGTAGCTAATAAAATAAGGAAAAGATCTCCAAAAAGCCTTGTTTCAAAGGGTTGAGTATACAAGTGAAGTGGGAGATGACTAGTTTTTAGAGAAGGATGAGGACATTATTATTGAAGAAAGAAATGTTAATAAAAAATTGCAAGAAGCAATGTAGAGAATAAAATAGTTGGAGGAATTGTTAAATACATGCCAACAAAAGGATAGTGAATGGGATGCTAGGATCAAAGAATTGGAGGAGAGACTCCACAAGTTTGAGCATGGGTCAAAATTAGAGATACTGGCAAAACTTTCCATGGTAGAAGAAGGGAAAGAACCAATACCCAAATCTCAATTGGATAGATTAAAACCCCATTGAACTAACTATAGTGTCCCTAGATGTTGAACTATGGAAGAGAACATAGGAATTCTTCCAAAAATAGAAAGAATGGGCAAAGGAGAGAGTTGAAATGGTATCAAACCACTCCAAGGCACTGGAAAAGCAAGAAACAAAAGTGAAAAAGTTGAAGGTGAAGATTGAGGAAATGGTAGATAAGACAACACAACTACTGAAGTGCAAGCCACCTGGTAGAGTCTATGCTTTGTTCTTGAAAGAATTTTTTTATGTTTCTAATTTATCCAATTGATTAGTGATCTTCCTATATAAATGAATAGAAAACACTTGTTTTTAGATACTTTCTTCAATTCCACACCGGACATGCAGGATCAACTATTTGAGTTTTTATCTACACAATTTGTTCTCTCAAATGACACTGCTTGGAATCCATTAATGTTTGTAGGTGGTATCCAAATAAGAGCATTGGCCTCTTATATTATAAATGAGCATAAAAGGGGAACAATTATACAAGAATACCATAAAAGAGAAACATATATTTCCTTACAACTCAAAAAGGAGCTAGTGGATCCAAATGCAGTAATAATCAGTAGTTAGAACTCTTGGATTATAGAAGTGTTAGCAAGAAAATAATAGATATCATAAAACAAGATTATGCCACAGGGACTATTAATGAAGCCTTTAAATTTAAACAAAAAAAGATGGGAAGAACTTTTTCCAAAGCTAAAAAGAAAGGAGCCACACTCTATTTATAATTATGTAGCCATAATCCACAGGTGTCACAAGTACATAGATATTGCATTGAAAAATGGAGTTACCTAGTTTCCACTTTTCTTCCATCCTCTCATCCTCTTGTTCCTAGTACCACACTTGACAAGGAAGAAACAAGGGGAAATGAAGCAACATAAAATAGAAGATTGGTGAAGCTCTCAAATCAAAAAGTCTATTACCTGAAGTAGGTTAAAGGAGTTGACATTGTGATTGATTTTAGGGAGATAGCTCTGCAGTATAACCTCCAACCTCAAAAGATTTCTTGAGGACAAGCAACATCGTAGTTGGGGGGAGTTATGGGCTCAATTTATGGCTAGATTTCCTTTATTAGTTTATGTTTTTATCATTTCACTCTCCTAAACTTCATAAACATTCCTAAGACTTTACACATCTTTATACCTTTTATGCACTTTAAACCAAACTTTAGTATGTAGAAATGCAAATATGATATGTTGACATTTATATGTATGGATGTGTGAATGTTCATGAAATCCAGTATGATTCTATGCTTAATTTATGATTGTTAATGATGTGTATGCCTTAGGATGAAACTAACTTCTTGTAGCTAGAATAACTGTAACCCACGGTAACTAGATTTCCAACCTATAGCATAAGGACCACAAACATTTGTAGAGGAGATGTCAGAATAGTTGAATTGTGAAAGTTCCAGAGAAGAATGAAGATGACTATTGAATGGTCAACCGTGAGTCACCATGAGCATATTCCTATCCATCAAATAAGACGATTGGAAGAAGTTTGTTCTAAGGAGGTTAATCTGTGACGTGGCATTCCCTATGAAGACACATCTCTGTCATGATGGTTAACCATTAGGGTAGAATCCTAATTTAGTTTGTCTTCTTCTACTTTTCAATTATGGTTTTTTGTTAAAAAACTCAGTCATCTCTCTATCTTTGAGGGAGTGTGGACGAATGCACTATGGTTTTGTTTTCAGTCCTAGAATGAATAAGACTCCTTGCAAACCCTTTATAGTGGGATCTATTGTGAGGAGCAAATCTAGTTAGTTATCTAGTTTATTCTTGATCACTGTTAGTTTTCTATTATCAGTTGAATAATAGATATGTATTGTTGAATGAGAAATCTTGAGTAGATTTTTGTCAAATAGATTGCAAGAAGTTGAGTTATCATGCAATAAAGGAGTTAGTTCAATGTCATGAATTGTTGATTAAGTAGTAAGTGTTGATATCCATTGTGGAAGGAACAAATCAAGCAAGGGCCACTTGAGGTACTACTATCCACTCTATTTTCTTATTATTAGACTAGTTCATGCATTATTGAATTAAGATAGTTTCTAGTTACATGCATGTGAAATTTATGAATATGATTTTGTAATTGAATTAAGTTATGTAGCTTAATGTGTGTTCTATACTCCTGGAGTGATTAGATATAGTTCAATTTTAGAATTTAAATAGTCATAGTCTTAAGTGATAAGTACCCATAGCACGACTAACAACTTATGTTTATTTCCCCTATTTTGCAATTTTATGTTCTATTTCTTTATCTATCCTTTATAGTTTTTATGTGCAAGTTTAAATCACCTATACTCATTGATATAGTGTGTATTTAGAATCAAAGAATGTGCATATAGTGCTAGAAATGGCAAAATATTACGAATTCCTAGTTGATAATTAAATGAAGCCTCTCATAGAAGATGAACTATCCAGTTAGGAAGCCATCCTCTAAATTGTATGACTACATATAGCACCAAGTTAATCAAACATTAGAGAGTCCCCTTTTATTATTTTCCTTTAATCAAAAGTTTTCATCTTGTTGAAGTTACCTCATATTGTTGTTTTTATCTTAGGGTGGTCATATACAACCTCTTCCAGAAATTTGGTTTCCTTCTAGATATTTACATTTATCCCTTTTGGGTGGTGTAATACTATGACACTTTTTAATATTTAAACCTATACATTATTTGAAGAGTTGAATTCTTCATCAAATTTCATAAAAATTTGATGCCATCACCTTGCATTGATGGTTATTATTGATATAGTGGCTTGGATTTTTTGTTTTGAAAGGTTCCCTTACTTCAACTATTTTGGAGCTTTCTCCAACTTCTTTTTTTCTAAAAAAAATACCCTAAATATGCATGTTGAGGCCTTCCCTTAACCTCTATAAAAATAAACATCCCTTGGACATCATTTATATGACCTTTTCTATTATAGACCATATTGAATAATAACTTAGATCCAATCACCTTTGAATGCTTCTTAAAAATACCAAAGGTCTCATTGAATGTTTGATTGGAAGAAAGAGAATATGGTGGAGTAGTTAGTATGCATACCTTAGTCATGGTTTATGCATTGATGGTAGAGGTTGGTTTCATTTTCATGCAAGAATCTTATTTCCTCTTCACAAGTTTTCCATCTAATTGAAACTTTTAAAAAAAAAAAAATTTGCATGCAAGCCTTACTGCAACTCCATGATACACAAGGAATTTTTCATGGATTTTCAATCTAATTTGTAAATCTTGGTTTTATTCCTCCAAATAATGTACCATATTTCTTATTTGTATATCTTGTATTAATCTCTTTAAACTCTTAATTGTTTTCTTCTTCAAATATTTATGTATGGCTAGATTATGCAACCTAAAAATCCTACACTTGTCAATAGTATCAAATATGAAAAGACACATAAATTTGGAGTTGTACTATCAAAACCTTTACAAGGAACAAAAACTTTCTTAGATACCATATGATATGTTATTACCTTGAATGTTCTAATGCATAATTTATTGATAATGATATAATTCTCCTTATAAAACCCAAAAACTATGCTAAATTAATAATCTAAGATTGTAGTTTGGTGGTCCCTCGATCTTTATGAATTTCATCTACATCTTATATTAGTTATTCAATTGTAAGCATGCTCACATGTGATCACTTATTCCTTCTATAGATCCTCCTATTTATATTTATACCCCTATGGTTAGTCCTTCTAAGGATTCTCCTACTCTTATTACTAGTTTTATTCCTTCTTAAAACCCTTATATTTTTTATCCAATTTAATTATTACTATTGTTATGGTAGCTCTTCCTACATTTAGAGGAAGTCAACATCCTCCTAAGTATATTCCTAGTCCAATGTAAAAAATGTATTTCATCTCTCTTTCATCTTTATTTCTTGCATTGTTTGTCCATGTAAGCCTCTCATCCTAGTGGTTGATTAAGGCTTGGCTGATTTAAATCCATATACTTTGTTAAATATTTTGAGGATAACAACACACTTGATGACTATTATATAGATGACACCAGTTAAGTACCTTTCTGACATGTTTTCTTCATTTTCTAATTATTTGTTTATTCTTATTTTTTATTAGTATTTCTTATGCTTATTGTTCACAAATATTAGTGGATGATGTATTTTACCCTTGGGTATATGCTAATGCATGAGAAAACATTTGGTGTTGATACATTGTACCATTAATATTACCCCTTTCCACTTAAGTATTTGTGGATGATGCAAGGAATCAAGATATTTATTTATTTTTTATATTAACCCAAAATAGTTAGGTCTATTTATGTTTCATTTCCAAAATATGTTGCAAAATCTCATGTGTGTATCTTCTTTACACATCATCTTTTGTATATTTCCTCTTCATGTATCTAGGTATTATGTAAAGCATTAGGAAACGTGTTTCCTCTCATGTTGACCCAAAAATACATATCATTCTAGTTTATTTGTTGTTTCATACTCTTATTTTTGCTTATTCCTACATACATATGTTATTCCATGAGAATGGAGGATGATATGCCAACTTAATGATCATCATATTATCATCTTATTAAGACTAAATCTAATATCATATATTCCTTCATATTTTTTTGTGTGATTGTATGATACTTTATTTATTTACATTCATTTATTTTATACAATGTGTTTGTGTTCTATTGCTTTATTTTGAACTCTCTTCTCAATTTTATTTTTATGTATCTCATATTCAAATTTTATGATTCTATCTATTCTCTTAAATTATTTGTATTGCTTATGATATGAATTTATTTCATTTACATACACTAGATTCTTTATTGTAATGTCTAACATTGTCTTAGGTATGCGCATGTCTTTTTCCAATTAACTTGTATATTTCATATTATACTAAAAAAATTAAATGCTTGCACCTTTGATACCTAATTAATTTTATATATTTATCATT
>VDFB02271722.1:0-54536 GCA_007258455.2 Sequoia sempervirens
TATGGTTTGTGTTTTGTGTAATGAAGCCTATTGGTTTTTATTTATGCTTTGTGGAGTGGCTTTAAATTAATATATTCTGACCCTATATGAGCACGGTCATTTGTAGATTTTTGAGAGTCAGATATAAGCTGTATTGCTGGAGCTCATTTGACATATGAACTCAAGCCAATGACTGTTTGGATGGCAGGGTCATCAACTTGTCCTTAATCTACTCCAACACCCAATCTTGTCAGCAAAAACAAATGCATTCAAATCCTTATCAGAGACAACAATAATGCTTCCTAAAGATCCAAAATCTGTGGGTTCTGAGAGTTCTTCATCTGTCAAATTTGTTTATGTGTTTCAGAGGGAATATGCAACTGTTAATCCAGAAACTGTTGAGGTAAGTTCATTGCATTGCATTTCTTATTTGTGATGAATGGTGTATGAATCACTAGCCAATAACCTTTAGTTACATCGGAGATTGATTTAAATCTTGGCACAAAAAATGATGGCTTCTGTACGAAGTTAGAAGTGATATTCTAGCTTTATTGTTCTATAAAAATAAATATATTTTTGTCATTTGGGAAATTAACTTTTGAATTGAAGTTTACTGTTTTTTGTGATTATGGACAGGAGAAGAAAATTGATGTTGCTTTACTTGGCTAGCACAAACATCTGTAGTAGTTATAGATATTGTTAGTGCCGTGTCAACAAAATGGTCCTGGTTTTCCATACGCACTCTCCACTGTGAATGTGGAAGGGTATTGTCTGATTATGTGACATTCATATGTATTTTAGAAGACAAATTCAGAATCCTTCAAGCCTTGGGCTTGAACCATTTTCCAGTTGCAGCAAAGTTTTGTGCACATGTTCTCGTTTGGTGATTCAATCAAATTTATGAAATATAAATAAGTAGGAGATATTTTCCATATTGTGTCAAATTATGATATTTATATCAGGATTCAAGTGCATAGTTTTTGAGTCAAAGTCATTGACCCATATTAGTTGAGTAGTGCTTCACACAAATCCATCTTTCATGAGAATGAATGGTTCACTTAGCACTCATTGCATCTAGGTAATGCTCACAGGGATGAAGCATGGGGCCTTCTTGGGAGGTCACCCATCCCATTAACATGTGGGAGTAGTAATGGGATGGGTGACCTCCCGAGAAGTCCTAATTCTTCACCCTTGTGAGCATCATCTAGATGCAATCAGTGCTAACTGGACCATACATTTTCATGACAGATTGGTTAGTGTGAACAACTATTCGTGAAATATGGCTCAATGAGTTTGATTCAAAAAGCTATGTAGTTGAATCCTGATATAAATATCATAATTATGAAATATTGCATAGTTTGAAGACTCTTCAAACTCCCAAGTCTCTGAGCTGGCCAAGTCAAGTCAACTAGACTCCCGAGCCGAGTCTGGCCAAGTCTTGCTCTAAGACTCTCAATTCTTAGGTTCGGACTCTCAAGTCTTGAGCTTAGACTCTTCAAGCATCTGAACATAACAAACATAGTGGCTGAAATTTTAAATTTTGAGAGTTTGAGGATCATATGACGTGTAATGTTTGAATTATGACAAATTGATCGTCAATTTAGATTTTTATGTTCTCTAAATGCATTTATTTCTTTTTTTTGTGTAATTATGAGGTTTTTTTTTGTCGAGTCCATGCCAATTTTTTTGTTGAGTCCCAAGTCCGAGTCAAAATTTTGGGCTGCCAAGTCCAAGTTTTCAAACTATGAAATATTGTAATGTCCCCTTTTTAGCTCGCCTCAACTTTTTGTGGTCTACCCTATCATTTGACTCTCACAGGCTAATATTGTTGGTTAGGGGGTCTTGTGTGGCAGATATCAGGTTGTTTTCTTCTTCGGAGTTTGGTATTATTCTGGATTTGCCTTTGGGAGTTGATTTGAACTTAGTTTGTGCTCACTTACTATTTTTAGTAAGTCACCTGGTTGATAGAGTCCAATATTACTATTTTTGGAAAGGCACCTGGATGCGCAGTTGATGCAGTGGTTGACCTCCTGGTTTAGACGGAATCATGAACTGATGATTAATGAGAAAGATATGTTATTTTTAATTATTATTAAAGGTAAGCTTTAATACTAATTAATTATTAAAAAATGCATCATAATGACTTAATGACTTTATATCTAATGAGGCCATTTAATTATTGAAGTCAAATTATAAAAAGCACATTGGGTTGGGTGCCCACTTAAAGAGACTTTATGAAGTCAAAATCAAAAAGCAAATATAAAATATATTTTAAAGTCAAAAAAGCTATCTTGGGGATTGAGCCTTTTTATGAGGCATATAAAAGCATTCAACAAAGGCAAATTGATATCATTCACTCATTCTACACTTGTGCGTTTATGAGTTTTTGCATTGGCAGAAGTGAAAACCAAGGTTTTCAGCTTTCTTGGGCATTGGAGAGCATAGCTTCTTCATTGTTTCAGCTTCCTAAGGGTGTGAGAGACTACCTGAAGGTTGCACATACAGGTGGCTGCAATCAGTAGTCACATTGGAGCAGATCTTATGAAGTTTTTGCAAGGGTTTGAACTTTGAAGAGATTTTCATTGATAAATCTGGAAGACACTATTGCTGTTGAATTTATTGAAGAATACACATTGCTGGGCCATACTGCTGCAATCTCCAGGCCGTACAAATCAGCCATTGCCAGGCCGTACTTCATTTGCTGGGCGTTTGAAGCCCTAGCTGAAACGCCTCATTTTTGGGGTCTCCTTGGCTTCTTTGGTGGGCGTCTAAGGGTCTACATTTAGTTTGCTACTTTAGATTGGTGGAGAAATCATGATCTTCAGCTAGGTGTCCTTCTCAAGGGTTTATCATTGCTATTGTTACAAGTTTCAGAGTTGCAAATAAGACTGCTAGCATTTCCAGGTATGATACAGTATAATCTTTGAAGGAATGGATTAAATCTGATTTGTACATATTGAATTTGCGTAGCAGTTGTTAATTAGATTGAAATATAAATATATTAGGGGTTTGCTTCAGCAATTGATTTAATTTGTAAAGTATATCAATATTATTCAATTGGCATTGTATGTGTTATTTGCTTTCTCTTGGCATTTATTTTGAAAACCTCAAAACAAAATCAAAATCATTCAAAACAAAGCAAAACAAAAGACTTTGAGAATTACAAGCAATTCACAGGCATAATCTCTGAGTAGTTAATATCTCAACAAGGGGCGGGATATTACAGTGGTATCAGAGCGGTTTCTTGCCATCCTATGAATTAGCAATTTCACGAGCAAAGAATTTAAACATTACACTAGATGTTACACCCCAAGTTATGAAGTTACTATTTACCATTACTAGATAAGGTAAATGAGAATATAATGTGAATTTTGGAGATGAATTAATAATGTTGGTACCTTGTCAATATGAATGTTATCTCACTTGATGTTGTTTCATTTGATGTTATCTCAGTTGATGTTAATCATGGTGAAATACTGCATAAATGAGAATAGATAGTTATTGAATTATTGTTATTCTAACTTTGAAGATGTTTATATATATTGCTTATTGTTGTGAACAATTGACTACCAAGGCATGTACTAGTGGTTGTAGGTAAATGTCCATTTCTCTAGGGGAAGGGGAAGTATCACTCGGGAGAGGAGCTTGGTTAGGTAACCGGTAAAGTAAACTATTTGAGCATACACACACATCACCCTAGATTGATTGAATTGAGTCGGTTTGTGTGGGTAATAGGTAAGTCATCCTTAGTTGATGGATTTGCATTTCAGAGTCTTGTTACTTCTGCATGCTGTATTGGGTGATGTTTATCTATTTGAGTTTTTAGTCCTTTCTTTTGACATTATGTTGACTGTGTGGGTTGAGACTTTGGGATTTATGAATGGATACCTTTACGTCGTTTCATTTAAACGTTAAACGTAGCATGTCTATGGGCATATATATATAAATACATTTTCATAGACCCATGTATGAGAGCATTAGCAAATGCACATATATGTGAGTAGAAATACTCACCGAGGTACATACATGAGGAAACAACTATGCGTGTATATACATGTGTGGGTATAGACACTAGGTCATGATCATTCTATGTCAAATGGATTACTTGATTATCGTATTACCATATAATGAATATGCTTGTATATATATATACAAATACAGTTGCAAGCATTAAGACTTATTGGAGAAGTGTAGATATGTATATATAATATAAGTATATGTGTATAAAATATATGTTGGTTGAATATTTTGTAAACTTAGGAGGTTTCGCAAAATGGTGATTTCAACACAGTGTGTGAGTTAAACTCTCCTATTTAAGGGAAGGCTTCCCCTATCTAAATAACTAAAAACAAATATGGGTGGAATGATAATCTTTCCTCTTGTTTCAGGAGAGATTAAACTCTTTTCTCTTCGCAGAAAAGTTAATATGAACTTTTAAATAAACTATAACAGCAGCTTGCAATAAAATCAGTGGAAAGGAAATGAAGTTTCCTGAAAGCTCAAAGACTTCCGTCACTTCCTTCGGGACGGGAAAACAATCTCAAGCGCAAAGTCTTTAAAATCTGCAATCCTATCTACCCTTTTGAAAGATAATTCTAATGATAATATACAGCATAAGACAGCACAAAGTCTGCAAATATGATGTATCTATTAACTACTATGAATGGGAATCGTTACGAGCACAAAGACTTGTAATTCTTCTTAACTTCTAAATTATGAATTCAATCTTCAACATTTACAGCACAAAGTCTGAAAATATTTTGATTGAAGCTCTCCCTAGCAATCTTCCACAATCTCCAAATAATCACAAAGTAATGCTCCAAAATGACATAAGAACACAATGGATGCAAAGTAGGATTTCAACACAAAGTCTGAAATCTGTAACTCTTTGATATTATTTGAAAAAGATAAACTTATAACTATAAAGCTCAAAGTTTTTATGAGTACAAATTTCTGCAGAGTTTTCTTGCTTGCCAAAAAGATAAAAATTACAAAGGACCCCCTCAAGTATTTATAGGAGAGAGGTCATGAGAAAAAGGTGGGAGGATCCCAACTAACTTGAGAAATTCTCTCAACCACCAACTACTTGCAATTGACTTATTCCAAATTACAATCCTAATTTATCTTGACTTGTAATTTGATTACATGAAATTACAATCTTCAATAATGCGAGTAGCATGGCCACTTGCCATTACAATTTCTGACTTTACATGTAATTTGTCAAAACAAAATTACAAATGCATAATTGAAATTATTCTAAGTGTCCAAGACACGACTCTAACTACATCATCCTTCATCTGCGATGATCTTCATGCTGCTTCAGGATTTTAGAACTTGAAGTATTCAATATTGGTGAAGACATCTTGAACTTGGAACGGGAATTTGCATTCTTAATGATCTTTGTGTCCTTGGCGAACTTCAACCTTATCACAGGCTTGGAGTAGTACCATTTATTTAGGAAGGAAGTTCTTCTCTTCGTTGCGTTCTTTTTCCATGCTTGATTTACTTTGTCCCTAGATGGCTTCATGAGGATTATTGACCTTCAGGCTGCTCCATGAATTACTGTTGTATCTCTTCTTCTTTTGTTCACTTGATGAAGAACCCATAACACCTTATTCAAGATGAAATTGTTATAAAACAATACCCATGCCTTGATTTGTTGGTTTGATAGATCATGTATGCAAACAAGACTGACAAGGGAAGAGATAAATTGATGCAAAAATGGGTTCACAAGTGAATTTCGGGTTTTGGAAGGCTGACAGCAAGTAAAGTGTATAATCGGGATTTTTGGGACATATTGCAAGTGAATAAAGTGCAAGGTAGGAAAAATGAGAGGTCATTGCAAGTTTATTTTTGAAACTTCTACTTGCACTCTTTACCAAAACTTCCTACTTGCAGTTGGTTTATAAAATCCCGATTTGCAGCCAAGGGCATCATTTTTCTTTCTTTTTTCCGCAGAAAATGGAAATGAGATGATGGAGAAATGGGTATGTAAATGAGATGAAATGAAAGGAAAATTTATGGCAAATGAAATGAATGGAATGAAAGTGAAATGAAATGAAAGGCAAATGGTATGAAATGAAAAATGCTGAGAAAGACGTTTTTGAAAGACATTTTTATGGAATGAGGAAAACGCGTTTGGGAATGGAGGTGTTTTTGAATGACTGAAAACACATTTTTTTATTGAAGGCGTAAAAGATGGAATGAGAGGCGAATGGCGTGTTCCAAATGGAGGTGTATGAAAGTAAACACGTTTTCAGCATAGATGTGTTTTATAAAATAGCATATGAGATGGAATGAAGGGCGTATGAAAGGAAAATGCGTTTTCAGCTGTAAGTGTTTTATAAAATATGCAAACTCAGCTTTATAGAAAGGCAACCCAGGAACAAAAGATTTAAAGCAACAAAAACAGAAAAATAAAAAGAAACAAAGAACATACCTGCAACAAGAGTTTACAAGCCAAAATAAAGAAAAATAAATAAATAAATAAAACCCTAGGCGCCTTGAGCAAACTCAAATCTGCAAAAACGTGGCAATGGTAGAGCAAAAATGGGGGATTTAATAAAGTTGCAGACCTTGCCAAGTGTTCTTCATACCAAAAATCTCTTCAATCAGGGTACATATGAGCAAGAGCAAGCTACAAAATTCACAAAAACACTTGCAAAACTAATTTCGGGTTTTTTGATGCTCATTGCAAGTGAAAAATAACTTGTAAAACTTCATTGCAAGCATTTCGGGTTTTTTGATGCTCATTGCAAGTGAACAAAATAACAAATAACTTTAAAAATGCCCTTTACTTGCAAATCGGGTTTTTAGATTCACTTTGCAAGTGATTTAAGTTAAAATAGGAACTTTTAAAGTTCATTGCAAGTAAATTTTTAAACATAAAAAGAAATAGGAACTTTTTCAAGTCATTGCAAGTGACTTTAAGTGAAATTGAAACATTTTTAAGTCATTGCAAGTAACTTTACTGAAATCGGAACTTTTTTAAGTCATTGCAAGTGACTTTAAGTGAAATCAGAACTTTTTTAAGTCATTGCAAGTAACCTTTTTAAAAAGTAACTTGTAAAGTGAACAAAAAGTTCCTATCACTTGTAAGTTATATAAAAAGTTCCTATAACTTAAAATTAAAACAAAAAGTAACTTGTAATAAGAGCAAAAAGTTCCTATCACTTACTTGTAATAAAAACCAAAACCCCTACTTGCAGTGATGCCCCAAAAACCCGAAATTGACCAAAAACACACTAAAAATGACTTCAGAATTTCACGAAAACGGACGAGTGAGTGAAAAAAGTTAATAAAGGACTATAGACCCAAGACTGAAATTTTCTAACCTTTGCACCTTATGTAATCGACGCGGAATAACTCTAACTATTTCTTTCTAGAAGCAAAGCTAAACTGTACCTATTCAACAACAGTTGTTGATTCAACGGATTTTGATCTCTTGTTTCACTCTCCCCTAGAGATTGGGTGCCTTGCCCACCAAGTAAGTGGGCCCACCTTTTCTTCATGGTTGTTCACACTTGTTGATCAATCCATGCTATAGGTTGATGGTTGGCTGATCCATGTACGACTAACTATTCCTGTCATACTATCCGTTGCCACATTGGTTGAAAGTATTCTCTGTCCCCTTACCGGCATCATTGAGGGGAGTTTCACCCCTCACTGGACGTGTGTGGAACTTGGTTGCCCCCCCCGTCGACCTCCACTCGGTTTTGGGCTACAAACCCATAAATCCTCTTTCAGCCGGGGGTATGGGGCGGACCCGCTCTCGTCACCTGCCTTCAATCGGAGAGTAGTTTCCGCCGTTCCATCCAACGGGTTTTCTGCGTTGGTAAAGCAAAGGGCGGAGCACCGGGAGCTAGAACTTTGTCCGCGCCTTCCCAATCGGGCAGTTGTCGAGCGCGATGGGGTACTTCGGGGCACTCTCCGGGGCGGTCGACACGGCAATCATCCGAATGGCTACGGTACCGCCTGCCCCACCCTTGGGAAGGCTCCTTACGGAGTCTAGCTTATCGAACGCCGGTCAGTCTCTGCTTTAGGGCACATCAGCAGCACGTGTTTTCCGTAAACTCCCCGTGTCCCTTTCTAGCACGGGGCTATGCCCCTCGAGCTACTGTTGTTACTCCTTGATCCCCCAATAGTAGGGGGCAAGAGTTTCGGAACAGAGTTTCTATGTAAACGTGCCTTAGAAGAGAAAATCTTCAAATTTTATCAAAGTTTTGATAGGTTATCCCAATTTTTAACAAGTCAAAAATTAGGGACAACAGCTGGCTCTCACTGGGGAACTGCCTTCGAAAGCGAAGGTAGTAGAATCCAGAATCTCCAAGTGCCTTAGTATCCATTGGGTTACGGAGTCAAGCAACAAAGACACAAAATGACAAGAAGGATGACACAACTGACGCAAAGCAAGCCTACGAAAACATGACACAAAAATTGTGCAAATGCATTTATTGAAAAGAAAACTACCTAATGTAACTGGCCAATAAAGAAATGCTTTCAAACAAAACCATTTACTGGCTCAGCAAAATAGCTGCCTTTCTTCAATAACTTATGGTACCTTGCATGATTGTAGGCAACTTTGTATAGATGAAGCATGAACAAGGGTACCAGAACTTGATGTAGTACTCTTTTGAAGAAATGAACAAATTCAGTTTTCTCTTTAGATGAATCATATGTACTGCTGCTCTGAAATTGATTTTTGAAACCAGACTTCTCTTGCTCAGTCGCAACTGCTTCTTTGACTTCTTTTTGAAATATATCTTCATGTTCAAGTACAAGTGAAACCCCTGATTTCTCATTGGTTTCCAGCCAAGTAAGATGTCTTATGGGGCATCCCCTTGATCGGACAAAAACTGAATTCTTCTTACCAGCTGCTACTTGAACAATTGGTTCATCAACCATGACAACCTCATGCTGAATGGAAAGATCTCCTTCATGTGATTCAAATGGAAACATGACTGCATTGCATTCCTCACTATGTTGTTTATAACCTTTTGATTGGAGAGAATCTTCAACAAGACTTGAACAAAATTCTTCTATAGTACTTATGAAATGATCTTCATCAAGTTTTGGGGTAGATCTCTTATGCATAACATGTTCTATTTCATCTTTAGAAGAACTTTCTTGAGAACCTGAAAAAATATCAAAACTTCCAGCTTGGAAAATAGACTCTTTATTTTCATCCTTCCCAATTTGCTCATGATCTTCCAATTTATGGGATACTGGTTTGGCATCAAAGCTTGAACAAAAAGATTCCATCTCATCCCAAAATGTATCCTCTTCAATATCTTCTTTGCTCTTTTGAATAGGAGAGGTGAACTTGCTTCATGACAACTTTCATCAAAGTCTCCAAACTCCAAAATAGAATTATCTTTATGTTCTAAAACTGTTGTTGATGCTGCTTTGAGTAGGTTTTCTTCATCTTTCTCCACAAAAGAGGGCAATTCATCAAACCAAACAACAGGAACCTCATTTTTATCTTCATAAACTATCTTTTCACATCCCATGATGTGATTGTCCTCTTTCATCAACACTTTTGAAAGATGGTCTTCAACCTCTTGTGTATTCTTCATGGTCTCCGATATGGTCTTTTCTTTTTGTTCAACAACTTTCTGGAACTGTATAAACCAGATTTGAGATTGCCAGTTATGTCCACTTCTTTCTCTTGGAAGAGACCAGCAAGATCACTTTGTTCAAAATCAGAATCCTCCACTGCTGAATTTGTTGGTGGTGCCTCAAGAGCAAGCCATTTTGGTATTGAAGATAGCTTTCCTTGACTCTCATCAGCAAAATTATGAGCAGCAGGTAGATATGGTCTTCTTGGAACGTCTTTTTCATAAGGGGAAGAGAATACACCTTGAGCTAGCTGCCTTTTAAGAGCAAACAACTCATTTGCCAACTTTTGCACCATGGGATTCGTCCTTGTGCTGGAAGAAAATGAATCCAAAGAAGAAGAACCACTTGGTTCTATCCTTATCTGCCCAGCAAGAATGAGATCGTGTTCAATTTTTGTCGCTAGGGTTTGCACAACTGTGAGAGTAGCTGGAGCTGCTCTTCTTAATAGGGAACCAACCTTAGGTACTTGAGCATTTACAAAGAAACATTTCAAATTCTCAGCTGTAGGTTGAGCAACAGTTGGAATTCTTTGTGTCAGCTTATTGAAGTGAACAATAAACTCGTGCATAGGCACGTGAGATTCCTTCTTCAACTGGGTGAGTTGAGCCAACAAAGCATGGGCGTCTTCAGGAGGCTTGAACCTTTCTTCAAACTTCGCTATGAGAGTTGCCCAGTTTGTGATGGTATGTGGTGCCAAATGATAAAACCAATCTGCAACAACACCTTGGAGAGTCTCCACAAACAGCCTTACAGATACATGTTCGTATTCAACAACACCATGAACTCCACAAGCACTGTAGAAAGCAGCAACATGCTCATCAGGATGTTGTTGTCCATCACCAAAGAATTTGGGAAAGTTTTTCCGTGATCCTTCAGGAAGAGCATGTAGGGGTAGAGCTAGATTCAACGGACCAAAAGCATTTCCCCAAGGACCTTGAGTAGCCATTTACATGTCCTTGGTAAAAGCTTGAAAAACTTACAAAAACATAAATTACAATGAAAAAGGACACGGGTATACTTCAAAAGAAAGCGTGAGGCTTTCGAATGTGTATCGTATCCCCAGCGGAGTCACCAAAAACTGTTGAAATCACCATTTTGCCAAACCTCCTAAGTTTACAAAATATTCAACCAACAATATACACGTATTATTATTTGTGGTATAAGATAATAAGAGATATACATCTTGTATTATGTGGATATTAATAATATTATTACTATTTTTGCTTCACAAATTTACATATATATATATATATATATCAGATGTATGCTAACTTGCTCACGATATAGATATTTATTAAATATATATATATATATATATAATTATATATTAAAGATTATATATATAAATATTATAGTTATATTAAAACATATATATATGATTAATATACTTAAAACCATAATTTTATATATATAATCAAATATATAATATTCATCATTTGAAGTTTGAAAAAATGAAATGTTTTTGAATCGGCATCATTAAACTTTGGAAATGAAATATTCATAATCGATATGTTTTTAAACCTTGGAAGATCAAAATAAATTGAAACGCATATTGTTCCTTGGCCTAAAGTATGCTGATATAGTTTAAACATTTGAAATCGAATTATTTCTGAGGATGCTGACAAACACAGTGGCGGCTAAGTCTTAGTGGAATGAATGCGCTGAAGTTGAGGAAACTTAAACCACGCCTTGTATAGAAGCCGACTTATTTAGGAAACCATGTGGGAAGTAAGACCACACTTGAAACAATGAACCAGGTCAACATTTGATAGCAGCGATTATTGTGTTCAATACGTTAGGCTAAAGAGTCAATTTGAAGAAGACTACAATTCACGTATTAGACTTTGGTTTATTGATGCCGATATGGCTAAAAATGGAATTTGAAATAAACATGGCTCTATGAGAGAAATCACGCAACACTTCTGGCATATGCAGTGATAAAACTGAGAAATGTGTTTAAATGTTGAAGGCGTTTGACCTAGTCGTTATCTGAAGCTTTAAGAGAAGAGTCTTAGCTAAATACGGGTGGATTAAATACTTGCAGTGCTATTAGGGAAGAGTCCTTTCATCTATAATGTAAAGATCAAGTCATTTTGAAACGTGCCTATTGGTGAATATGGATTTAATCAACAATGTGAACAACAAACAAAAGAATAGGGATAGATGGCTAGAGAATGTGCCACCTCTATTCTCACTTTTCTGAAGATGACATTGAGGAGAGATACAAATTCCCCCATGTGCTTTTGGAATTAGTCTTGATAATGTTGGCAGGAATTGGAGGATGACCCACCCTGAGAATTGCTGAGTATGGCATGGAATTGGCACCACCTCCAGGATTGAAACTATCAATGGCAATGGTGTCAATTCACATGCCATGATAGTAGGAAATTGTTAATAATTAATTATTAAAAAGTGCATCATAATGACTTAATGACTTTATATTTAATGGGGCCATTTAATTATTAAAGTCAAATTATAAAAAGCACATTGGGATGGGCGCCAACTTAAAGAGACTTTACAAAGTCAAAATCAAAAAGCAAATATAAAATATATTTTAAAGTCAAAAAAGCTATCTTGGGGGTCGAGCCTTTTTATGAGGTATATAAAAGCATTCAACAAAGGCAAATTGATATCATTCACTTATTCTACACTTGTGTGTTTATGAGCTTTTGCATTGGGGGAAGTGAAAACTAGGGTTTTCAGCTTTCTTGGGCATTGGAGAGCGTAGCTTCTTCATTGTTTCATCTTCTTGAGGGTGTAAGAGACCACCTAAAGGTTGCACATATAGGTGGCTACAATCAGTAGTCACACTGGAGTAGATTTGTTAAAGTTTTTGCAAGGGTTTGAAGAGATTTTCATTAATAAATCTTTTTTTTTTTAAAAAGGGGGTAAAAAATTTATTGAAATCAAGAAATTAACAGTACATAGGGATCAGGGAACCCATAGGCTCCCAAGAAAAAAAGCACAAGAACACCCATCCAAGACAAAAACCACCATCCACACAGCCACAAACACCTTATCCATCCATATCATCAGCAATGACCCTCTCTAATTCATGGCAATAATCAAGGGATAACTGTCCCCACCCCTCAATCTTCTAATCATCAGCATGTTCCGAAACCCACTTAGCCAAACAGTCAACAACCCTATTCCATTCACGCAGAATGTGAGCAAAAGACACCACTTCCAACATAGAGCACATCTGCAAAATCTGTCGAACCACCAAAGCAAGCTGCCAATTAACCTCAACCATCTATTGCTCGTGCAATAGATTAACAATAATCTGTGAGTCAGATTCACAAATAATCCTATGCCAACCCAAAGCACAAGCACGCTCAATAGCCCAGAGAATCGCCAACCCCTCCATAAAGTTTTTAGAATGCTACCCTTTGTGAATGGAGAAAAAGAAAATAACCGAGCCAGAACAGTCTCCTCCAACTCCACCAATTCCAATAGGCGCAGGATCACCCCTAGAGGAACCATCCATATTGAACTTCAGAATATCCATCGAAGGAGGCAACCATCTTACAACCATTTGAACCTTCTTTTTAGCCTGCCTACCTCTTTTGACACAAGGAGAGACAGAAGTCAACCCCTATAAGCCCAATCTATTCACAATCTCATCATCACTCCTTTCCAAAGGATAATCAACTTCACATTTGGCTTCCATCGTCTTTTGGATCATACCAACAATTTTGTGCCAAACTTGTTGCAGTTGAACCATCAGCCTATCACCGCGAAAAATCCTATGATTCCTTTCCAACCAAATTTTCCAAAGGATGAAAGTAGGACCAATGTACCACACAATCTGAAGGAAAGACGCTTGGGAAGGTCTTCCCAGACTGCTCCAAAACTCAACAAGGGAAGAAGCATGAACACATGGATGTTTCCAAACACCCCACCATAAATGCTAAAGCAACATAGAATAAGAACAAAAAAACAAGTGGAAAGAATCCTCCTCATTGTAATTACGCAAAACACAAATAGAGGGACCCTGGAATCCCCGCTTCTGAAGATTATCCCAAGTCAAACATCTATTCCAAGCTAGAGTCCACACAAAACAATTACACTTTGGCCATGAAAACTTGTTCCACACATGTTTCCACCAAGGGACCTCCACCCCACCAAACATACGAGCCAACAACTCCTGATACCCACTAGCCACAGTAAAAGCACCCTTAGGATCCGGGCTCCAAGCAAGAGTATCCTTATCCCTAAGGGAGCTGCATTGTCTACGAGCCAAAATATTTTGAAGCTTAGCACAATCCTCCTCCAACCCAACAACAAGCCAATCACAAGGATCCTTCCACCTAGCTACCTCCATCTGCCCACATGGATAAGAAGTCTTAAAATCAATCACCCTTGACCAACCAACCTCCAAGAAGTGTGGGTAAGGATTCAAAAAATTAGGATACTGGCGCAAAATGGGGGGAAAACCGTCCCAAGAATCAGACCAAAAGAGAGCCTCAACCCCCCTATTACATACCCAGAACAAGCCCTCCTTGATCAACGCAACCCCTTTCTTAAGTGTTCCCCCAAATCACTGAACCTTTCCCCACCAGAGGATACCTAGGAATCTCCTCCTTCAGAACCCTTGGAAGGTACTTGTGAGATAAAATCCTGGCCCAGATATGGTCCTGCTCCACACACCACCTCCAATAAAGCTTTGCAGCCAACGCCAACCCAGACCAAGTCGACTGCCACAATCCAAGACCCCCAAATTGCTTCTGGCTACACACAATATCCCACTTCGCAGGGCTCCACTTAGAAGAGGACAAGCTGCCCGCCCATAAGAATTGTCTAGCCAAACAATCAAAATCCTTAACAAATCCAACCGGAGCCACTTGGAGCATGCATCTATAAATAGGAAGAGCCTGCACCATAGATTTAAGCAACTGAACACGCCCAACAAAGGACAACCATCTATGAGTCCAATGATTAACCTTCGCATGAAACTTTTCTAGAATATTCTACCATGACTCCCTAGGGAGACTACCAGAAGAGATAGGAATGCCAAGATAAGTTAAAAGGAGAGAACCAATCTGAAATCTCAAGATACGAGCAATCCTTTGCTGAATAAGCCGCAGAGTATTGAAGAAAAAAATGGAAGATTTATCTTCATTAATCATTTGACCAAAAGCAACAAGATAAATATCCAAAGCCTTGCCCAAATGTGTGGCTTCTCTGATCTTAGTCATACCCATCAAAGAAGTATCATCCACAAATTGCAGGTGAGATTGAGGAGGCAAACCATTTCCCCACACCCATCCCTAAATAAAACCCAACTCCATATTACGTTTCACAACTCTCCCCAAACCTTCAGTAAGAAGAACAAATAAATAAGGAGAGAGAGGATCCCCTTGACGAAGGCCTCTAGAAGCACTAAAAAGAGAAGGCTCACCATTTATCAGCACTGAAAAAGAAGTGGAAGTAACACAGGACATAACCCACTGGACCCACTACTCAGCAAAACCAAAGGCAATAAGAATTTTTCACAAGAAGGACCACTTAACTCTATCATAGGCCTTTGCAATATCCAGCTTGATGAACATAGCCTTTTCAATGTCATGTCCCCTTCTAGTTGACATCTCTCGTATAATGATTAGCTCTATTATGCACTGTGAGGGCTGATGGGATGGACAGAGGGTCTTGATGGAGCTTATTTGGCTTCAGCTATCGATTTGACCGCTATTTCTCGTCGGCTCATTCGACACTATTAGCCCGAAGCTGCTATTTTTAGCAAGATTTTGCACTCAGCGAGGGACCCCGCTATTTTAGGAAGATGGATTGATCACGTGCGTAATCACTTCCTTAGTCGCTTCACGGCGTGCATCGGTAAATATTGAGAGAGATATTAATGTTTAATTGATTTAATTAAATATTAATTGTTGGAGCTTATGTTATAAAGTTATAATATTTTAAATATTATAACTTAAGTGATTTTGGCTGAAGGGGTCGCCCATCATGGAAGGGGACGTTTTTAATTATATTTTATAATTAAAAATTTCACCGGAGACTATTGAAATATTAAAATAAAAAGTTCGATTTTATTTTAATGACTACCTTTTGGAGAAAATCGCACCATTTGAAGAATATAAGGTTTTGCATTGAAATTCGAGCTCATTATGTTATTGAGTTATTGAAAATTGATCAAGTTTCGTCAGAGCACGGAAGCCAAGGGTTTCAGTCTCAGAGCATTGGGGAACGAGCCATCTCCAGTGAAAGCAATTCAGAGGTTGTGAAATATCTTCCGATTTATTGCCAGGCAGAGGGATTTCTTCATTCAGAAGAAATTACAGAGCATTCACAGATCATTTAACTTCAGAGTTTTGTTAGGGTTTCATCGAGAAAGCATCTTTCAACCAGGGCTGCATCATATTCTAGGGTCTGGACACTGAATTCAAAAGTTGTACAGTTTGTACTTGCTGACTGACAGAGCCGCATCCATTCATGAGGGCCGTATTTCTCACACAGGGGAAATCGCCTTCTTTAGTTATCCAGCTTCACACCACCGGGCTTAGATCATTGGATCACTTCTCAATCACCTGACAGGAGGAGAAAGCAATTATATTGGGAGCTGCATTTTTTTATCACTCTGGTGACTGAAATCAGCAAAACCAGGTTTTTGAATAATATTGTTTTCCTTAGTTGCATGTTATCAGATATCCATTGTAATGTATCCAGAGGATCAATAAATGATTAGCCAGCATTAGATCTCGCATTTTCATCAATATTGGCATTATAGCATTTTTATTGAATTTATTATCAATTTCTAGCAAAATCGCAATTCTTATTTCATGCAAAACCACAAAAACCAAAACTTCAAAACAAACAAAACATGTAATCGTAAAATGTGGGGAAACAAGGGTTTTACATTCAAGGATGCGATAGAATGAATAGTTTCAATAGCAATGACCACCCCATCCAGAATTCGCCCATCCTCCGCAAAACCACTTTGTTCCTCAGAGATAAGCCATCTAAGCCATCACTTCATCCTTTCAACAATCAACTTGGAAATGATTTTATAAACTACATTACAAAGTGAAATAGGTCGAAATTGACTAAGTCGATCCGCCCCCCCACATTTGGGAATGAGAGCAAGGAAGTTAGAGTTCAAAGCCCGCAGCATTTGCTTATTCCTTAGAGACTCACGGACCACCTCCAATAGGTCTAGCTTAATGATATCCCAAAATTCCTGTTAAAATTCAATCAGAAAGCCATCAAGGCCTGGGGCTTTCCCTTACTTCATCTGGAAAACAGTAGCCTCCAATTCCTCCAACGAGATATAGCCCAAAAGATGCTCATTCATCCCCTAGTAACCAAGGAGGGATACAAGACAAAACATGGTTTTCTTCCGCCAAACCATCTTGAGAATCCTCTCTAAATAATGAAGCAAAGAACTGCGAAGCTTCTCTAGACATATCCTGCAAAGAAGATAAATGCTCACCCTTGCCATTCACAAGAACAGGTATAGAATTACCATGTCTCCTGGCTTTCACTGAATTCAAGAAGAAAGCAGTGTTTATGTCCCTCTCATGTAACCACTCAATGTGAGCCTTTTGTTTCCAATAAATTTCCTCGTGCAACTCACACTCTTCCAAAGCTTTCAAAGCCCTTGCCTCCTCCCTAAGTAAATCCTTAGAAAGACCAAACTCCCTTATCTCCCTAGTGATGACATCCAAGTTAGCTTGAGCAGCAACCTTCGCATGAAAAATATTTCCAAAACACTTCCTGTTCCATCGTTTGAGCTGATATTTCACATATTGCAGCAGTTTGGAAAAAGAATACATAGCAGTGCCATGAGTAGGTCTTCCCATCCACCACCATTTAGCCACATGCTCCTGCAAAGAAGAATCTCTTAACCACATTAGCTAGAACTTGAAAGAAGGGACCAAGCAACATGAGCTGAAGTTTAACTTAATAGGCCAGTGATCCGAGCCCGTCCAATCCAAAATCTCAGAGCAAGTAGACCACAATCCTCCAATCCAGAAATAAGAAACCAAGAAACAGTCAAGTCTCCCAGCAATACAATTCTCTCCCATTTTCCTATTGTTCCAAGTAAACTGACCATTACAGGGCTTAATGTCAACTAGATTCAAGGCAAATATGTTATCACGAAGAAGGAAGGTAGAGGGCTCCAACCTCGCAATACCACCCTTCTTCTCATCCAACTCAATAATGGCAATAATCCAAGAGAAAAAAGGAGCAAGGCTCCGAATGAAATTGATATGAGACCACAATAACTGCTTACGAGGAAAATCAATAGGCGCGTAGATGTTTGAAGTAGAATAGTTTCCCCCGACTTTAGACTAGAAGCAACCACATAGATGGAAGACTTGGAGGACATCGTCCAAAGAGGACAAATTTTCAATGGGTTACACAAGCAAGCCGCACCCCTTGCATTACCATGAGCCCCAATACACTGGCAGTCACCTTGCCCCCACAGCTTTGGCAACAAACCAACCATACTTTCAACAGATATTTTAGTCTCCTATAAAAAAAGAACATCATGAGAATGAATTCTCACCAATTTACTAACAACTTTTTGTCGAGGGCCATTGTTCAAGCCCCTTACATTCCAAGAGAGGACATTCATTTCAGAGGGTTAGAAAAATGGGAATCCAAGGTCTTAATAGATCCAGACTACACCAAAGTCTCCCCCATCATCTTTATTTTTTCTAAGTCCTTTCTCCCAACTTTGGAAGACTTCTCAGCAACCCCTTTCTTTTGGTCTTTCTAAAGAAGTCCCAATGAAGGAGAAGCCTTGCTGCCTTTTACCAAATCAGACCACACTTTCACCAATGGAGTAGAGATCTCTCCCTCCACCATCTTCACATCTGCAAGAGTCTCAGACCTCCCATGAAAATCAAAGTGATATGATAGCCCCCCCTTAGGATGGTGCACGCCAAACACAAAGGCACGAAACATCCTAAGGAGAGAAAGGCAAGAATGAAAAAGTGATGTTGTGGCCTGCGGAACATAATGAGATGTAACTGTGGTAATGTCGTCACACACGCGAGAGACAACACATGAGCAACACAACATCACGAAACAAGCAAGAAAGATAAGTGCAAAGAAAGAAGAGACAATAACATTACGGACAAGGGACAGGGGTGATCCGATATTCTAGGGTCAAAGCTGCTCATAAATATAGATAAATAGATATAATAGTATATAAATGAACTGTCATCAACCCCCTACTATATCAAACCATATGAAGAAGGCACATGAAAACAAAATAAAAATACAAAATTGGGTCAACATGGAAGGGAGGCCTAAATACCCCCAACACTTTGCATCGTCCCCAATTGTCGAAAGTCAATACATAACAAAGGAAGAATGATGTGACAAATAGAGGAATTTTTACAACACATAAACACTCTTGTATCCAAGCACCTACAAGGGTGACAAGGGTTATCCAAGAACACATAAAACAAGCACAGGGGAACACAATACATACGCACACAATCTAATCTACAGGTAAAGAAGAGGCGGCCCCCTAGTCCTCATCAACCAAGAGGTCGTCGTTCTCCCAATCTAGATCATTGTACGGGGAGGGCGGACAAGCCTGCAAAGGCGAAATATCGAAGGGGGAACCCTTCGATCCTCCTGCAACAAGAGCCAAGGAAGAAGGCCCCTCGAAGTCTTCTCCACTCAGTTCCTGTGGGGTGAACATCAGCGATCTCACGAAAATTGTCGATAGGGTCGGGACCTCATCCATAGAGTTGAACATGCACTTCACAGGAGTGCCATGCGTCAACTCAACGGGCGAGGGAGGCAACGTCTGAGATCCATTGCTAGGCTCACCGAAAGATTTGGGAGCAATGACAAACTCTGGGGACGTCGGGGCTTCCTCCGTCACTAGGAAAACACAAGCCTATGTAGAACCACCCTCTGAAGAAGGTGAACCCTTCTTCCGACCCCCATTGCTAGCAAGGTCGTCCTCCATCTTCCGCTTCATCGAGGGATTTGAGATCCCCACAGATGAAGCAGAGGGAATAGAGGAAGAGGAGAAAACCGTGGCGGACACCATCGAGGTATTCAACATGCCCATGGGTTTTGAAAACGGCGGGATGTCTGAGAGGGACATCAGAAGGGGCAACTCAACTGAAGGAGCAATAAACACTTGCACTCCCGCTATGTGAGGATCGTTCACGCTCACAAGGGAAGCTGGAAGGAACTAAAGCAAAGAGGACGGAAGGGGAGGACACGACAGAAGATGTCGAAGCAGGAGCTGTTGAATCCTCTTCCTTTTTCTGCAAGGCGGCCTGCTCAGCAGCCAAAGCCTTTCGCCGACGCTTGCGCTCACATACAAGACAATTTCTACGACTCTAGGAGCTAGAGGCTGTAGCCTGAAATGGGATGGAAGACTCCTACTCGACCATCTGAGCATCCATCACAGTCGATTCTGGCGAAAGGAGGGACTCCTGGATGGGAACCGGAAGGTGAGGTTGAGAGGATGATGGAACAACAGCAGGGGGAGCCGGTTCTAATGCCTCAACAGTGGACCTCTTCCCATTCACTACCTTAGAGGAAAGAGTAGTAGGAGGCTGCAGAGGCCGAGACATAGAGGATGCTCCACGGGAACCCTTCCCTTTACCATA
Source organism: Sequoia sempervirens (assembly GCA_007258455.2). NCBI lineage: Eukaryota > Viridiplantae > Streptophyta > Pinopsida > Cupressales > Cupressaceae > Sequoia > Sequoia sempervirens. The sequence goes on from VDFB02271722.1 coordinate 20,202, forward strand.
TTGAATGGGTCGAGGCACTGTAGGTAAGACGGGAAGTTTGAAGGTTGGACGCTTGGGCTTTTGCCAAGTAGGCACTATCGGACTCTCCAGCAAACACCTAGGAGCAGAAGTCGATGGTGCCACAGCAGGGCGAGAGGAAGCAACAAGCGGAACATAAGAAGAAGAAGAAGAAGAAGAAGAAGGGCCTTGGGCATGCTTCTCCTCTTCCATTTTTCGAGCCAAGGCGGCTTCACACTCTGCCTTCGAGCAGGCTCTATGTGAAATGGCATAGGGAGGAGGGTATATCACCTTAGGGGTTATGCCCCCACTCTTGTACTTAACATAGGTTCGATACAAGAGGTCCGTCTTAGGAGGAACTGGACCAACAAGGGCAGGCCAAAAGTGATCCAGTGAGTAGCCTCCACACGCAATCGATGACCTGTAACCAGTGTCGTGGACTACATGTACCGAACCCTCATGGGAAAACTTCAAGCACCTATGAACTACCGAGGGAACTGCATTCATAGCGACCAACTAGGGGATACCTTGTTTCGCCCTGAAGAGCTCAAACCTCGAGATGATGTCAAAGAATGCATTTACGGTTCTAGGCTCAACTAGGACCGACAAGGTGATGCAACCGATGGGAGGAACAAAAAGCCCATCGTGTGTACAAATAGTGCTTGTAGATTCATCATATCCATCCTTGTGTAAGAAATTAATCAGCATGATCTTCTCTATAATGACATTCACCCAACATGTAGGGTCAACAAGAACACCCGTTGCGGTGTTTCCATTGATACGTGCAGGGATATATAAGGGAGATGGTTCTCTATTGGAGTTCATCGGCAAGTCCTGCGAGGTGAAAGTTATGGCAAGAGATCCACTCGCAGGTTGTGCAGATGGGATGGGTAGATATAAGAAGGCCATTTCTCTGTACAATAAAAAGAACTTTCACAGGAGTCCCCAACGGTTAGACGGTGACCCACTTAAGGTTTCATTCCGCAACGCTTAGGGAACCCTCAAGCTACGCCACTACGGGTCGTAGGTTGGGTTGCAAGGCTAAGCACCTCGCAACACTCACACCCACAACACCCCTAGGATACGAGAAAAGGACCTTTCAGCACTATCGAACATAACCAAAATGGTTCACCAAAATGTAGAGGGGGACCAACCTCACCAAGGTTCCAGGTCATAGAGAGTCAAGAGCAGAAGGTTGCCCTACTCTACCTCAAGTTGGACAAATGTTTAATGTGAAGGATAGAGAATGAAGAGCACTCTTAGTGCTTTTGTCACTCTACTAACTCAAAAACTAGGTTCGAACTAAGCGAGCAGGTTTTTGGAATTCAGATTGTGCCTCAAACAACTCTCTACTAGAGGACAGCAGTGCAAAACAAGGACGACATCGTGGCACGGTGGCGTCTCACAGGTGCGTTGGCATTTGTACGGACAAAAAGCAGTGTTCCACGGAAACGCGTTCCCCCCAAATTGGGCGCGTTTCCGAAACAGGGACGTCTTGGGGACGGGGGGACGGGTACTTGGCGTTTCCCACCGTCCTGCCACCGCCGCCGGTGCTCCGCCGGAGACGGGGAGACGTCTCCGCGTCTCCAAGTCTCTTGGGGAGACGCCTAGGCGTTTCTTGGGAGGCTGGGAGACGCCTAGCCGTCTCCCGTCATGAGCCGCATCAATGGACGCATAAAACTAAAAAATAAAATAAATCTTTAGTTTTTATTTGTTTTATTGTTGCCCTAATTTGGCGTGGGCCCCACCCCTTCCTCTAAAACAACACAAAACCTCTTAATTTGATCATTTCAACACATTTACAAAGACTGATTTTTTTTGCAGCCAGCTGAAGAAGAAGAAAAACAGTGAAGAAGTCTGATTGAAGGAGTGAAAATAAAGATTGCAAGTGTGATAGGAGTGAGAAGGAGCAAGAAGAAGAGGAGGAAGAGGATTCTACTTCATTTTGGAGAGATTTTTCAAGCACAAGGTAGGGTTTTTGAAGTTTTTTTCAAATTTCTTGTTGTTTTTGTTTTATTTTCTGAGTTTAAAACTTTAAACTTGTTTTTTTTTTTTCTTATTCATCTCAAAGACTCAAAATCAGATTTGATGTTGAATCTTGAGAGCAAAATGATGAAGATGAATGAATCATTCATCATTTTGCCCTCAAGATTCAACATCAAATTTTTTATTTTAAAATTCTAATATTAAACAGCTTGCTTTTTTTTCTTATTTATCTCAAAATCAGATTTGATGTTGAACCTTGAGGCAAAATGATGAATGATTCATTCATCTTCATCATTTTTCCCTCAAGATTCAACATCAAATTTTTAAATAATTTATAATATAAAATTAAAGTAGGCTGATTTTTAAATTATAAAATATAAATTGTAAATTTTGTTTTCAAAATTAAAATTTCAAATTTGTTATTTCAATTTGTATTTCATTGTTTCAATTTGTTAAAGTAGGTTGATTTTATTTTAATTTTGTGAAATGCAGTGTCACTTTCACGATGAGCACCCAAGACATGAGTGGGGATGACATGGAAATCCATTCTCATAGTGAACATGATTCAGATTTTGAACCTGAGAATGAGGGGGATGACCATGGGGCTGATCCTACAGCCCAATCTAGTTCCATGGCGAGTGCACCAGCTAGTACAGGTTGCCCTTCGGAAATTTTGGTAGAGTTTGCTAGGGGTCATTTTGATCCGAAGTCTCCTCTAAAACAGTTTGCTACAAGAATACAAGGCACATCAAGTTCAGGTGGGGGAACAAGGAAGTGGAAGTGCAACATTTGTGAGATGGAATGGTTTGGTAGCATCACTCGAGTGAATGCACACTTTCTTTTTTGGACAGGAAAAGGTGTGGAGCCTTGTAAGTTTTTGAAGGAGGCTCAAAATATAAAATATAGAATGGAGTTTAACAAGCTTTGGGGCATTCCAGAGGACACAAATATTTCAGTCCCTACTACTTTGACTGCTAGGGCAGCCCTTCAGCAAACCCATCATGCATCAGTGCCACATACTTTTCAGACGGGAGGAATGATGTTTGGATCTTCATCCACTTCCACTTCTAGTGTCGCTAGGGGGACAGCCACAGGGAAACGCAAGTTGCAGACATCACAAAGTAACCCCATAGCTAATATGTTTAATGTGCAGTTGAGAGATGAGATAGATGAATCCATTGGCAAGTTCTTCTTTGCCAATGGAATTCCATTTCATGTTACACGGTCTCCTTATTATAGGGAGATGATGGCTATGGTGGCTAAGGGAGGAACATCATATGTGCCACCAGGTGAGACGAAAATGAGGACCTCGATCTTGGATAAGTGCTATTCCAAGATCAATATTTTGATGGAGAAGTGTGATGTCCCTTTTTCTAGTCGACAAATGATATGTGGTTAGCCTATTATTTCGATCCTCGTGAGGGTCGACAGCTTGTGTGTAGAGGATCATTTGGGGCAAGCACCGGGTGTGGAGCATCTTTCTTGCAGTTGTTTCAGGTTGGGCCTTCACAAAATCCTTCAGAGAGGTTTTTCAGAGACTTGCTATTTTTAGAAAGTCAGATAGGCAGAAGCTGCTATTTTGGGCAGGGCACCTGGTTCAACTGATTAGCTCAAAGTCGACCCAGTTCATCAGTTTGATGGTCAGATGGAAAAATAACGGAGTATTTAATGATTTATTAAATAATTAATATTTTGACTTTATATTATAAAGTCACTTTATTAATGTATTTAAATATTAATGATAATGGCGTATTATAAAGTATTTTTAATACTTTATAATAAAGTGGAATAATTAATATAATGAATAAGTATTTATTCATTAATGATGGGGGCGCCAATTATTAAATATTTTTCCTATGTCCAAAAAGGCGAATTTAATCATTTATTTAAATGATTATTAAAAAGAGGTTTGGGTCGAATTTTCAAGAGGGGTTATATATTCACTGCCAAAGACAAATCGAACTCTTATGTGATGATTATTCAATTTGTCTTATTTTGCTCTGAGCATTGAAGTTTGCAAACCTAGGGTTTCAACAGACGTTTGATTTTGAAGAACGATACCTCTTCAAGATCTGGCATACTGAGGCTGTGAAATACCAGTTGAAGATTGTCGTACTTGGTGACTTCATACAGAGGTTGCAGTTGAGCTTATTGATTCGATTCAGGCAGGGTTTTGCAGAGTTTATTCACCAGTGGTGTGAGGCGACTTAACAGAGGTTATATTGCAGAGATCTGGCACTCCATTTATTACAGCCGTACCATATTGATTGCTGCTGCTAGGCCGTACTGTTTGTACCAGCAAAGCCGTACATTCCATCATAGAGAAATACGCCTTCAGTTATCATCTTCTGTGGTGTGGATCTGGTGCGCCTTGGTATTCTGGAGACTTGGCATAGGATCTGGAGTCTGGAGATTGCCTCTGTATCTTGGGCCGTACATTTTCAACTTCCTTCTGGTGGCTGCAAGTAAACAGGTTCTCTTGAATTAAAAGCTTTTTTTTCTTCATATGTTCAATTTTGGATATTGTATGTGCTCTGGAAAATCAATAAATATATGCGCCTATATCTTCTGAACAATATTGAAGCACATTTATTGTCTTTTAATTTATTATGAATTTTTAAGGCATTTTAGAGCAAAATCGTAGTTTTCTGGGTTATTGCAAAAATCATCAAAAAACACAAAAAAATACAAAACAAACAAAAATCATCATTTCCAGTTAAGGGTTTGGGCGAGAGACACCTGGTCTCTTTACAAGAAGATGAAGGCATGTTGGGTGGCATCTGGGTGCAGTATAGTTATGGATGGGTGGACGGACATTAGCCATCATCCACTCATCAACATCATGGTCACATGTGCAGAGGGCCCATACTTCCTTAGAGCAGTTGATTGTACAAGGCATCGCAAAGATGCTGATTTTCAATTTCATGTCCTCAGGGAGGCTATTGAGGAGGTTGGGCCACAAAATGTGGTCCAAGTAGTCACAGATGCAGCCCATGTGTGTAGAGCAGCAGGGAAACTCATTGAGGCAGCCTATAGACATATTTGGTGGACCCCATGTTGTGTGCATGCCATGAACAATGCACTCAAGGACATGGGGAAGATTGATTGGATTAGAGGAGTGGTCACCGATGCGAGAGATGTGCAGATGTTTATCTGCAACCACCACACTTCCCATGCACTCTTTCAGGACCTTCGCGAAGAAGGAGTTCTTGAAACCGGTGGAGACCCGATATGCATCATATTTCATTCTCTTGGAGAGAATGATTGAGTTGCAAGAGGCATTGCAAGTCATGGTTATGACTAATGAGTGGAATAGGTGGGCCGAGGCCAAGACAACACAGGGGAGAAGGGTGAAGGAGATAGTGAAGAGTGATGTGTTTTGGACTGATGCGAAATACATTGTCTCCATCATTTCTCCAGTATTCCAGGTTATCAGATATGGGGATGGGGATGCACCTAACCTTGGAGAGGTGTATGAGTGCATCGACTCTATGCTTGACCAGATGAGGGCTGCTGTGCAAGTGAAGGACCCCTCTCTAGCATTCTACAATGAGCACATCCGGCCAATCATTCAGCGCAGATGGGACAAGTTGAACACTCCTTTGCATATGGCTGCCTTTGCCTTGAATCCTAAGTGGTACATGGCTAGACCAGGTAGAGTGACACCGATTCAGGATGATGAGGTGAAGGCAGGTTTCTTTAGGTGCATAGAGAAGATGTATGATTCTACAGATGCCAGCACAATTCGCACTGAGTGGACCAGATTTGCCACTCTTAGAGGCTATTCAGATGCAGCAAAGGTGGATATAGTTTCTATGGCACAGGAGGACCCACTTTTGTGGTGGAATTGTCATGGTTCGAAATCTTTGACCACCACTCTAGCTATTCGTCTGCTATCCCAGGTTTCCAGTTCTTCAGCTGCTGAGAGGAACTGGTCTACATATAGCTTCATCCACTCTCTTAAGAGGAACAGACTTACCTCTAAGAGAGCAGAGAAGCTTGTGGCTGTACACAGTGCTTTGCGTCTCATGGACCGCAAGACAATTGTGTACAAGGAGAGTCCAGCGGCACGATGGGATGTGGAGCCAGAGGAGCCTTCACAGATTGATGAGGATGATCCTACCACTTCAGATGCAGGGCTGGTTGGTGTGAGCTTGAGGGATCTTGACCTTGTGGAGTCCAGCAGTTCCAGTGATGAGGAGTTTGTAGATGATTAGAGGCCTCCATTCACTACATTTTGAGTTTTGACATTTTGGCATTTTGTCTTTTCATTTTGTAATGCTACTCATTGTAATGATGAATCATGTAATCAATTAATCATCTTTATAGACTTTGTGATATCATCATATCTCATATGACATCAGATATTCATATTTGGCAATATAATAGAAATCTCCAATTTGACAATTTCATTTGTCAAATTTTATTTAGCAATTAGCATTCAAATATCTTTGTATTTAGATTTAGTATTTCAAATTTTGCCATGTTATAATTTTACTAATTTCCTATAGTTTCATTTGAAATGTAATTCTTATACTGTTATTATTACTGTTATACATCTTTTCAAAACTAGTTTTTCAAGTACTATAAGTATATGTATAACTATATCAGCACCACCACCCCGCCACCCCCCCACCGCCGTCCCCCGCCGTCCCCAAACTTAGGCCCTTTGTCCCCCCGTCTCCGAAACGTGTTTCCCTGTCCCCTAGGCCCGTGGAACACTAACAAAAAGTGTAAAAGGATGGTGAAAAACGCGGGAAACCTACTGACAGCTTAGTTGAAGATGTTTTAGGTGATGACTAAGCCACTAAATGAAAAAACAAGTAAAATAATGAGAGAAATGCTATGACAATGACAAGAGTGAGAAAGGAGAGAATGCAACTCATGAAGAGTCTAATTCGCCAGCTAGCTCCACACAAGCGTGCACCTACACACAATAAAGAAGGGAAAAATGTTGGGGTTGTTTCAGGGCTTGTTGCAGTCGAACCCCTGTTTTGGTGTTTCCACCTCCACTGACAACCAAATAGATAGAGAGATAGAAATATGATAAAGAAAACAATGTTGGAAAGGAAACTACCGAATGCTACGAGAAACACTATGCTACTCAAATCCAACAACGAAGTAATAGTAAGAAAACAATACTTTCCTCGACCAAAGGCACTCAAGGCCAATGAGAGAAGAATGCAAGTCTACAATTGTGGCAGAGTTGATATAGCCGCAGCAACACCGAAAGCAGTCTCGCAAGACACCATGTTGTAGCTTCTGTGGTAGATGTGAAGAATGTTGTGATGTTGGAATAGTGAAGCCAATAGTGCAACAAGTAGCTTGAAGTTGTGAAAATGTCCAAAAACGTGAAGCAAGATCGAGAGAGTGTGAAGATGAAATGAAAGTGAAAGATAGCCATCTGTAGAAGGTTTGGGAGGGAAAGAGCCATTCAAAAGTCGGCAAGAAGGTGCAAGGGTGTTACGTTTTGTCTCCAATGGAGAATGTAACGCCTCTGCAAATTCCAAAGGTAGGAATCCTGCTAGGACAACAACACGCCACGCAGATGTTCGCGCATTGCGCGCTTGTCCCCGACAAAAATTCCCCCACCGACACTAAAAACAAGCACCAATTGGATGGGGTACAGAATGAGGATGTGGAATTACATGGTCGGATTCCCTAATTTTGTATGCTACCCTTTCAAAAGATTAGCAAGTCGGTTAAGACCCAAAATGGGGCCAAGGCCCAAACCCAAACCCCAAATGTCACATTGCAGGATTTCTTGCCAATTCACATGCTACAAATTTGCACGTCATTCCACATGTTATAGTTTCCCATCATTCCTCTTGTCTTGGGACATGTCGGCTCCCTTTCCCATTGTTCTTTTTTTGAACCTAAGACGCATCGGCCTTGATAGGTCAGCCTCATGGTGTTTATTGCTCTATTTGATAAATTAAATACATGAATTCATAACAAAGATGACAATGCATACCAATTACAGGAGTAAAATATATCTTTATTCACAAAATTTATTACAGAAGAAGACCAATGATGGTTAGCCAAGGATCAGAGTCGATTCAACTAAATCATACTACTCTCCTTGACAATACACAATGTATTTAAAGGACTTGATGGTTGCCAAGAAGAACACAATCATCAACCAATCGATGCTTATAACTACCCAAAGCGGACAACCAATTAATAAAAACAATTAATACATAGTCGGATAACCAATATTACCAAAGCATAATAATAGACATTGTGCACTGACTACATCATCCCCCCAAAAGAAAAAAGTCATCCTCCAGACGACAAGTAAACATCAAGTAACATTAGGGAAGATGTGTCAAATTGATAACGATATTGTGAATAAGGACCAGTAACCAAACTTGGAAGTGTACTTTGCAAACTTGGACTTGGAGTGTACTTGGTAATTCAAATGAGTGTGATGGGAGTTTGGGGGCAATGCCCCAGTGGGGTCAAGGGGCTCAACAAGATCATCTAAACTAATTGCAATGAACAACACCACTGCTTGACTAATCCTATGCTCTCCAAGATGTAATGTCCCCTTCTCAAACCTGATCATTCATGTGACCGTTGGCCTTTTTCTGGAAACCCGAAGGCTAGTCGGAAGGTAAAATTAGGGTTTCCTATTTTTGAGGAAGTCATTGCTCAGAGATGGTGAATTCAATGGCGGATTCTTTCTGGGTTTTCAGAGAGCTTCGCAGTGGTATGATCATCTCGACATTCAGAGCACTTTTTGGAATTTACTATTTTTAGTAAATTCTATTTATGGCAGCTTTCCAGTTGAGTTCAGCTCAGTTGACTTCCTGCTTCAGTTGGGTTAGATGTCTTGCTCAGTATTGGCTTCAGGGCACATTCAGAAGGATAAGTTAAGTCATTTAATAAAAAAAGTCACGTTTAAATGTTATATTTTAACGTTGACCCCTTGGCTTAGATTTAATGACTTAATGTTGTTTTTAAAAGTGGGTCTTTGAGGGTGGCGCCCTCATTAAGAGATTATTTTAATTATTTCCTAAGTCAAAGCAAGGTTATGAGGGGTGCATGTATCAAAGTATGATATTTATTTAAAATGTCAAATCTTAAGCCTTGAAGAGAAAGTACGCCCTTCTTGAGGAGATTAGGGGTTTTGACCTAAAAGTGGATTTTAGGGTTTTGAGAAGTCAACTGGAGAATTATAAAGAGGAGTCTTGGAGCATCATTTGATATTTTTGGTCGACTATACTGTTATGCTGCCGGATTGGCTCTGGAACTGCTTCGAGGAATGAAGGCCTCCTAGCTTGGGCATCACTTCGTGTTTGCAAGACAACATCTAGTGGTGAATTCAGTCTATTTGTGAGTGCATCCTAGTTCATACATTTTGTGTTCAGTATTGCATTGTTAGATCTTATTTGGCATGTTAGAGGTTTCAGCTTATTACATTATTTAGCACAGCAGATTTATGTTTTTGGTCATAACTTGAAAAATACAAAAATAGTTCTTCTGGGTATCGTCTCATTCTCTTTGTTTGTCAAGGGCGAACATATTCTCAAGTTTATAGATTTTTTAGAGCTTGCATTAATTTTTAAAGGAAAATCGCCTTTCTCAGCAGGGCCGTACCTTTCAGCCTTCTTGGGATTCGTGCATTAAACATTAGTTGCATATTAAGTCTGTGTTAAGTTGCTAGCTTTAGCGCCATCATCATAGTAGTCTTATGCATCAGAGTTTAAGCAATTTGAGTGAGTTATAAGTGAGATATGAGCATTTGAATCATTTCATAGGGTGCTGGTTTTAATTACAAAAATGCAGATTTGAGGAAAACAGAAAAACAGAAATATTAATTCCAATCTTGGTGATGAATTGATGTGGCTTCTTGAATTAAGCCAAGAGAGATCTTATTGTATTGTATTGATTAATATTTCCAGCTCTAACCTCTTGACAGGCGTATGATACTAAATTGTAAACTGACCAGTAGTACTGGCAGTTATTCTTAAGCTTGTTAATTCGAATTTGTAATGCTCAATTTCATTTGAAGTTTGTAATAGATAGATCTCCGCCCTATGGTAGCTACTTTCCCATCTTGGGTCAGCAAGCACATTCTGGGTGTCGAGCATTTCTCAGTTTCAGCATTTATTTCAAACTTCAGATGTAATCCTCCGTCCATAATTGCCCATCACTTTCTAAAGCCTTGGATTGGGTAGCACATGCTTGGCGTTGAGTTCCTTTTAATTTGGAGTAAGAAGATCTCACGACCAATGCTAGCCAGTATTCTGGTTAGAGTTGCCTTTTGCGCGTTTTAGTTTTCTCCTCTAACACCTGCCGAGTTACTTAGCTGCTTTGTAATTTGTAAAATTGAAAAAAGCGAAAAAGAATTTGGCTCGGAATATTTCACAGAACTGCTGAGTTTCTCCCTTGCTCACCAATTAGCCAATGGGAAAACTTGGAAAATAGACTAATTGTTCACAAACCAATTATGCTTGAAAAGGGGACATTACAATGGATAACTGAAGATTTCTTTAAATATATTTTCTTGCAAATCATATTGGAGCACGAAGATAAATTTGTTGTTGAAATCATCAGTAACTTCTGATTTTCCTTATTATTGCTGGTCAAATCATTTCATGCATAGGTCGTGTCAAATGGCAGACCATAAGGCAGTCATTCCAAGTGCATTGGGGCATTTGGAGCTTGTGCACTGGTTTTTGGGGAAGAGTTTAGTTATTTAAATCACATATGTTCCTCTACTGGCTGGTTTTGGAAGGTGGGTGTGTGATTGTCTACAGGGTGTTGCTCCAGCATATATGAGGGTTTCTAAGACCCCAAACTCCCAGCCACACCATTAAACTAACTCCATTCAGCTATTCAAGGTGAATCCATATGAGATTGAATTTGAGTATTTTCAGACTCTGGTGATTAGGTCAGTGATTATATGAATGATTGTAGCAGCATTAAGAAGTCGTAAAGGTCTGAGAAAAAAGACAGATTGAGTTTATCTGGCTGCAGTGACTTTTCAACAGCATTTCATTGTTTTTACCAGCAACCTTGAGGTCAGATTTATTTCTAATTATTTGGTGCATGTATTGTTCTCATTTTTAGCAATGCTAGTAGTGGATTATATGTATCAGATCTGAGTAATTCTTGATGAATAAATTTTTATGGTAATATTCCATTGAATGGAACATATCTATATATCAGCCCTAACTTGATTGATAGATGGTCATTTTGTCAAACACTAACAAAAATATACAAATAATTAATATATATATTAGTGCTGGCATCTTGTCAAACAATTGTCAGAACTCCAAAAAAATAGCCTAGCACACTACAATATTTGGTGAATCTTTCAATTTTATAAAGAAATATATATGCAAATATTTCTTAAAACCCCTATATTTCATTTTGTAACTGATTTTAATTTAGTGAACTTAGCTAATTAAGCATGTTTTTAAAAAACATTTATTGTTTTTTAGTTTTCTAGTTGGAAAATTTAGTTTTTTGCAAAATTCTGCAAAAACAAATCTAGTAAAGGTTTTCCTGTTGGCTTTACTGACTATCCTCAACTCTCGTTAATCTTGGGAAGGCTTTCTAATATATTGCATACGATTGCATTGATATATCTGAGCGCTAGCTGTTCTATTTTTCATATTTACAAGTTTGTAATGAAGTGTTCTTATTGTACATTGTTTGCTAAGAAATTCTGTGTTAAATGTCTTCATGAATTGGTAGTTAGTTGGCACTGATGAGGCAACAACATGTGTGGGACTGGTGATTTCAAACCGGACAACGAGAATGTAAGTTTCCTTTATCATAATTGGTGATGCTTGGATATCTTTCCTGGTGGTGATATTCACAAAAGATTATTTTGTCTTTTTACAATTGCATGGATTGTCTAATTGAAGAGATTTTGTTAAGACTTTGCATATTGATTTTTTTTGCAAATTGCAGGACATCTGTTGCTCATTTGGACTCTGTGGAACGTGTGAAATTGGGTTTGCTGCAAATGTTGGCAGGAGTCATATCTGGAGAAAAGGATGCTGATTTAGATGTTTGTTTCCGTTGCTCTCACCTTATTAATTTGATTATTTGTTGATTGCTTTTATGCTTTAATAGATTTACTACATGAACGTGAAAAAGAACAATTCAAATTGTGCATGGGAGCATTTTCGTTTAACATGTTCATTGAAAGAACCTTTCTCTTAAAGTTAAAAATAGACATTTTATATGGGTAGTTTTTATTACAGATACTTGTACATGATTGATATACAAGTTTGGAGACTTGCAGGTGCATCTTATGGGAGGGTTTGACGATACTCGTGAAAGACATTTTAACAAAATCTTCAAAAATGAACACTCTGTGACAAACAATGCTGTAAGAATCCCTCCCTAATGTGCAGTGACATTGTAGATGAACACTTAAAATTTTTACCATGGAATTTGTAACAATTTTGATTGAAATGATTAGCAATAGTAATACAATCTGTTTGTATGCAGCATAGCTGTGATGGTGCCTTGATTATGGACCAGTACAAGGAAAAGCTAGTATTGGATGGATATTCCTGGCCTCTTTGTTTAAAAATAGTTGAAACCTTGCAAAGCATGCCTCATAATTTCCATCTTCAGACATTTTGCGTTCTTAATCATAATACATCAGCAGGGCCTAAAGGACAGGCTCTCCCTATTATTAGAGGTTTTGTGGTTAGTTCTTTTACTCTTTTCTTTTATATTTATTGTGTTTTATTCATTTTGAACATAAAAGATTGTATATCCAAGCTTTCCATTTAATGAATGTGAGAAAAAAAATTCATCGATTGAGCATAAAACCTTAAAATGATTTTAGTTCCATTTTCTTAATGCCAATTTAAATTAAACTACCATCTGTTATCACCTCGCCCCATTTCAGATGGGGACCTTGTCGTTGCTTTGGGGTTTTGCCTTTGCATACGCTTTCGTTTTTGTCGCTCGGGGTTTCCCAGCTTCAATTTTTTGAGCGGTCACCGAGTCGGTGAAATTGATGCGGATCAATGTAATCCCGCCATGGTCGCCCAGAGGCACAGGCGAAGATCATTTGATTAGATGCGACACTTCCATATTTTAGGAGTTCTCACGAGACCCCTATTTTTTGGGACTATTTTTTGGCACTTTTGAACTTGAATGCAGGATCCCTATTTTTTAGGGTCTATTTTTCAGTTATATTTTGGGAAAATTTCTATTTTAGAGAAAGTTTCTATTTTGCCCAAGAACCACGAAGTTTCCTTGCTTTCGGAAGTTCGAAGCGAGCAGCGAAACTCTCAGAAAAATCGATTAGAAGATTTTTTGAAATTTTGGTAAAAATCTGGAAAAATCACAAAAAAGTTCAAAAACCTGGAAAATTCATTCGAAAATGGTGAGAAATTCTGGAAAATCACTGGGAAATCTGGTAAAAGCACTAAAATGGTTGAAGATTTGATGAAATTCATCAAGAAATCTGAACATTCATGAAGAAATCTGCAAGAAGTTCACGAAGTTCATGGAGTAATTTGGAAAATTGTGAAGAAATCTGGAAATTCATGGAAAATCTGAGCACAGTCATGGAGAAAACTGGTAAATTCGCCTAAGCACAGAGGAAATGGATGATAAGAAGCTTCAACCAACTGGTCAATGGCATGAAAATCTGGGCAATGGCAATGAAGTTTGTCAAGTCCGCCTCTGTCAAAGATGTAAATGGCATGAAAATCTGATCAATGGCACAAAAATCTGAGCAATGGACATACAAACCATGAAGTCCGCCCTTGGAAATGTCTAAGTTAAAGTGGCAATGGACAGTTAGATGCTGAAGTCCGCCCACGGAGAATGAAGGAAATGTCTAAGAAAATCTGGCAAATGTCTAAGGCAAATGGTGAATGGTCAGGACCAAGCCAAAGTCCGCCCCATACATGGCCATCCAAATGCCAAAGTCCGCCCCAGCCAAGAGTGAAATGGCAACAGATGTAATGAAGTCCGCCTTGGAAAATATAGGCAATGGCCAAACATACATACAAGTCCGCCCTTGTAAATGGCAACAAAAACATGGAAGTCCGCCTAGAATATTGAGCAATGGCTAAGGAAGGCATGAAGTCCGCCCTAGGTAGTTTCAAGTTGGCAAGGGAAAGCATGAAGTCCGCCCTAGTCTTGGCCAACCAAAGCAGCAAGTCCGCCCTATGCAAGAGGTCCATTGGCCAAGGAAACAAGGAAGTCCGCCCAAGTCAAAATGGAAGTGGCAAAGAAGATGTTGAAGTTCACCTATGTATGGCAAGCATAACCCCAAAGTCCGCCCTAGACATAAAAGGAGTGGCTAGAAAGAAGCCAAAGTCCGCCCAAAGCAAAATGAGATAAAAATGACTAAGGCATGGACAAAGTAAAGATAAAGTGGCCAAAGGCAAGCTGAAGTCCGCCATAGGGAAGAAGAAAACACTTAAAGCAAAGGGTCAAATGGCAAACAAAAAGAAACCCCGCCATAAGCAAGGTTAAAATGGCCAAAAAACCAACAAAGTCTGCCCTAGCAAAGAGGTAAAGTGGCTACAAAATGTGAGAAGTACGCCTAAGATGAAAGAAAAGAAAAAATGGCTAAGGCACGAATGGCAAAGAAAAGGCTAAAGTCCGCCTTGTATCAAGAGTATAAAAAATTGAAATTTGCCTAAGTCCAAGCCTTTGGAAAGTGAGAATATACATGGCACTTGAAGATTCGCCCAAGAGAATAAAGAAAAAATCTTCGCCATGGCTAGAAAAATTGAGCAAATGGACGAAATAAAATTGGATTTGTCAAGGAAAATTTGTGAAAAATCAAGAGAATTTGGATGAATAAAATCGGACATGGCGAAAGAATTTTGGAAAAGAGAAAAGTCATGGCTAGAAAATCTTTGGACATGGCTAAGAAAAAGTTGGACGTGACTAGAAAATGTCGGACAAGAAACATTTTTGGCCAAATAAAATTGGACATGGCCAAATATTTTTGAGAAACGATCAAAAAATCATGAACAAATAAATTGGATGATCGAGAATATGGCGAGAAGTTTTCGAAAAATCAAAAGTAATTAGTCATAAAAACGAACGGGTTGGAATGGACACATAAAATAATTATTTTTAATTATTTTAATATTTTATTTCCAACACCAAAAAGGAGATAAGTCATGAAAATTTCAAAATTGGAAAGTGAGAAAAAGAGTCTTGTTGGACTGTGAATGAAATTAGAAACTTTCCCGGACGAAGTTGTTAAGGATAGAACTTGCCATTCAGAAACAAAGTGAAAGAATGAGTTCGAACTTGATGCAAAGGAAACTTTGCAAATATGCTAAAATGATCGACCTTCTCACTTCTATAAGTGATTTCATTTTTCATTTTTGCAATCACTCGATTTTGAGAAGAAAGGTGGTGAGAGAAAAGTGTTTAAGGCAAAAGGCTGAAAGATTTTTGCAGCAAAGTAAAAGAAATATTCTGTTATCAGCTTGCATTGCAGTCACAATCACGTCTTCACGAAGTCACAAGGCAGATTTTTCTTGTCCATTTCATGTTAACATGAAGTTCCACCATTCATTTTAATTCCAGCTTGTTATTTCTCGTAAAGTCTAAGTTGATTACCAGCTGGAATGTTCTTTCAAATTGATTTTAATATCGAATTCTGATTCTCCTTTCTTTCTTTCTCTTGCAGATTTTCTTTTTTTTTTCGAAGCAGCCAAGATGAAATTTGCAAGCAAAGGTGTCCAAACTCAGTCAAAGATCAAGTCCAAGTGGGAGCACGTTCTTGACACAGACCTCGGCCATGTTGATCTTGAGGATTTCCGAAAGAGAATGTATGGAACTGACGGACGTCTGCCAACGCCAATCGCCATGAGGATGATGCGAAACGGAATCGTCCATGCAGCTGGATTTCCACCAGCAAAAGAATGTCCTGAGTTAATAGTAGAGTGTGCACTTCATTACAACGCACAAGACCGACAGATTGAAGCTCCTGACGGGAGAGTCCTTGCTTACTTGTCTGAACCAGCAATCCAGGAGACTTTTGGCATTCCAGTATATAACCGAACATCCTACCGCAGCAAACAAGACACATTCAAACTCTATCAAAGTCAGAAGGATCTATGTGCATCGAATATAAACAAAAATTGGTTGCTAAAACCAAAGCCTACTGCCAGCAAGATGCCTAAAAAGTTGATCAGAACCCACTTCAAAGAAGAATATGGTGATATCGTTCTGCTACTTAATAGAATGGTAGGCAGTGCTCACGGTGCCCCTTTCGAAGAATGGATGTATTATTTTATTGATGAGATAATCACTGGAGTCAAAATGTTTAATTGGTCCAGGATGATCAGTGACAGCTTGCACGAACAGTTGGTCAACTTTGAACAGACCAAAGTTTTCCACATGAGCTCATACGTTGTTTATTCATTGGCAAGATATTATAAATACCCTGGCTTGACATGCAAAGGCGTGGTTGGCAACGGTGAGGGGAAATTCAAAGTCTACGACTGCTATCCACAACTGCAGCTGAAAGAGAAGTCCCACTTCCGGCGAGCTCACGATGCATTTTTGATGTATATCACTAGGCTTCTTCAAGGCGGAACGCACCAGAGACTCTCGCATGAAGCCAAAAGCTTGATAAGCCGGTATGGATTCTGGTTTATTCAATATCCAAAGTTCACCTACATCAGAATCCAAGGATTTTCCAGAAATCCTTATAGGCTGCCTGTCTACCCGACAAATAGGATGGTGTTGTTGGAGGTGCTAAGGCAACTAGAAACATACCAGAACATCCAAAGACCCAAGCAGAAAGCTGCCGTCACCTTCCCCTTTTTCATCGGCAACATGGAGGAGTCATGCCCAACAGCCCAAGCAGCAGAGGTTGCTCGACTGGAGATTCAACAGTATCCTTTTATATCATACAAAGCCAGAAGCAATTTCGATCCGCTTCATCACATCAAGATTGTGGACGGAGAAAGATACAAACATCGGATTGACCTAGAGGACTTTTGGGCCAACGCAGCCGATGAATACGATGTAAGAAGAAGATTATGGTCAAGGTTACCCCTGAGCATGATCAGAGCGACAGAGCTTTTCAAAATACCTGACCAGCTACAAGATGACGGGATATATGTGCAGCCAGGCTTCAAGGAAAATGAGCCGCTTCCACCTATGAAATGGTTCGAACCTGAGATGGGTGATCTAACCACTTTGATGCGCCCTGTTTTCAAATACTCTCAGTGGTGGATAGATAGGCAAGTAGAAGTGCTAAAACAGAGAAATATGCAATTTACCTACGAGTTGATGGGAGACACCGAGTCATGTTCTTCGAACGCCGGTGCATCTCATGCTGATGGACAAGCAGACGCTGCCAACTCCAAAAAGAGAAAAGAAGCCGATAAATCTGCAGTTCAAGACAAGGGTAAAGGGATAGATGAAGGTCCCTCGCGGAAGAAACACAAGTCCAAACCCCTTCAGTCGGCTACATCCCGGAACATAGAAGAGATGCTTGCCATGGATAGAGAATCCTGGGAAAATGCTATGATACCTTCTCCAATTGAAAATATAGAGCCAATCCAAATAGAAGATAACGATCAACCCTCTCCGGCAAGCACAAAAATCTTGGAATCAGATAACAACACAGACATCGAGGATGGAGAATTCGAGGAAGGAATGATTTCCGCCCTCAAAGGCATTCAAGAGGACCCATCCGTCCAGGAGATCCAGGATATGCAGCTAGTCCAAGAAATTCAAAGTGTGCCGGAAATTCAAGAAGAACAGGAAGTACAGGACATACCAGACGTCCAAAATCAAGAGGACATGATCGAACAGCCAACGGTACCTGAGTGGCTGAAGGAAAGATTGAAAAGAAAAGCGCCAGTGGAAGTCCCGGAGGAGGACAATGACGCAGATTTTCTTGCAAGATTAGAACAGACTGCCCCGAGGAAGAAGGCCAAAAAGTTCTCAACTATTCAAAGAGATGAAGCTGGAAATCGCACGGTGCAAATTGCAGTGCCTGCGGATGACAAGTTTCAAGACGAGATTGCTCCTGAAGAATATGTTATCACGACTGTCGACATGGGTCCGACATCAAAGGGGCAGGAAGTCGAAGACTTGGATAATTCAGTGGCCACCATCAAGGGCAGATTAGAAAAAGAAGTTGCCAAGAAGAAAGAATACAAGAAAGAAATTCAGCGTTTAAAAGATTATATCCAGCACCTGACTAGGCCACTAAACGAAGGCGAACAAGTGGCGCCTTTACCTCCAACTGCTTCACAGGAACCAGATGCTCATTTTGAAGAAGAGTTGACAACAGCTAGGGAGGCTAAAGATTGGATGGTTGCAAGGAAAAAAGAGGCGTTGGTGTTTGCAAGAAAGTTGGCGCAAGTAAATGAGCAGGCTTCCTTCATACTTTCACGAGTTGCAGATCTTGCAGAGTCATGGAGCAACCTCGAGGACATTCAGAGCAGGATCATCCCATACATCCGAGAACTGAAAGGCATTTCAAAGCAACGGTTGATCGAAGATAAAGTTATTGAAGCCGGTGCAGCTTATGACTTCAACGGATGGTACTATGCCTTAGTCTCTAGAAAGGGAGTCCTCGAAAAGGTGAAACAGGATAGTGGTAGAGTGGAAGAGCAAATAAAAGAAATTCAAAGAAAAATCTATGAGATGGCTGCAGATATGCTAGACAGGGAGATTGTCCGAAGGAAACACTTGCGGCCAAAGTTTTTGAAGGAGCAAGTACATAAGGTTTTCTCCACCACTGGGCCAATCATGAAGGAAGGCTTCACCAAAGTGTTCGACTTCATGGCTACCAAAAGTTCTTTCTTGCTACAGGAACCAGCTTGGGCGAATGTGTTTGCAGAATGTGCCGAGAACTTGGATTTGCTGGAGTACAACATCAGCGTGCTGCCCGACATTGCTATGGAGGAGGTCGACCTGATAGTGTCCAGGTTCGCCGAACGTGAGGCTGCACAAGCGGATAAAGACGACACTCCAGTTGTCTAGTGTCCTCTTTAGTTAACTGATTGTGGTTTTGGAAACCCTAATTAGGGTTTAGTTCAATTTAATCTTGGCCATTGATCTTGAATCAATCTGGGCCGTTCTTTGTAATCCGGAAAAACTATATAAACCCCCCCTCACTCTCTCATTCTCATTAGAAGATAGATTGATGGATAGTTAGAAGCTTAGAAGTTAGAGGAGATTAAGAGTTAGAGCAGATTTGAGATAGTTAGAAATAAAGAGAGAGTTTTATGAGATTGTTGTGAAAAGCTACTTTGATAATGAAGTTCAAATGCATGAGGTGCTTTGAGTACTTGGTTGTTGAATAGTTGCATGGTCCCATATTTTCTTTCTCTCTTAATAGATTTAAATTAAAATGTATGTTAGAAGAATGATTGATTGATAACGTCGATTAGTGAAACCAAGCTCATACTTTCTTTGGGTGGATGATTTCGCCCAATGTGCAAAGTTAGACTGAGCTTTACTGTGGATGCTTAACTTCTGTCTTGATAATTGTTGTTCAATCTGATGGCAATTATTTATCACATGAAAATCACAAGCACATTCCTAGAAGATTGCACTTGCTCTGCGTAGTTGTCGTTGAACGTGGCGAAACAGAGTATAGTTTATTTGGTTTCACTTAGTCTTCGTCTTCTCTTGATTTCTTAGGAGTAAAATAGATTCTCTAAACCCTAAATCTTTTTTCATTTTTTTTTATAAAATCAAAAAAATCCAAAATGGTACTGTATTCATGTCTCCACTTCTAAGAATGACTTGCAAAATCTACTTGTGCCCACAGCAAATCACATCCATACCACAGAGCCTATCCGCGTTCATCTTAAACATTGGAATTACCCTATGAACTTACTGGCAATCTTAGCATAGGAAGTAGTTTTTCAAGAGAGAATAGAGCGTCTGTGACTCTTTGTTCTAAAATGTTTGTCATGTCATAAAACGCACGTCAACACAACGGACGGCTCAGATTACAATCGACTGGATGGCCCAGATTGTGCCACCTCAGCCCTAAACAAGATTCGCCCTAAAAACTGCCACCAAGAGGAGTGGGGTAATAAATGAGCCATAATGTCCATCATCCTTTTAGAAGATCCCCGTTTGTAGACGCGTTCACACTGTTCTCGATCTTCCTTCTTGACGTTGTTCTTCAACTTCGCTCGAGCTTCTGTTATTTTCTCCATCTTAAGTTTTGGAAATGTTTCTTCAATACTTAGCCATTTTTCGCAACTTTTCTTCCTTCGAAGTTGAAATGTAGTCCTGGAGTACTTTCTTCATTACTTTAAGTTATCTTCGCCTGGTCTCGACGTTCCTCCTGCAAAACAAGGAGAAAAGTATTAGAACACTTCATAATATAAATCCATCCTACTTACCTGATTTTCACGCTCTAACTTCCAAGCGTTCATCGCCTCCACTAGCCAACTTCTGCCTTCTTCATGATTCTTCATGCCTTAGCCAAATTTTCAACCCATCTTCAAGGGCGTATCATCTTTGACAATATTAACTTCAACTGCATCTTCAAGAAATTCATTTCTCCTGCTGGAGCTCTGACAACTTTGATTTTATTCATCTCTGGCTCAAGAAGACCATCTTCACGAAGAATTTGAGAAAATTTACCTAGGCAGTTCCTTTCAAATTCATCGTCTGGAGAATTTCACCTTGAAAACACATTTTCTTCATTTTGCCTTAGAAAATTTTCAAATTTCCCTTAGGAAAACTCATCAATCTAGTTCCCATCAAAAATCTTCATCTCAAAGGCCGCAGCGAAGCATGGAAGACTTTAAAATCAACTCCTCATCGATAATCTTCAATACCCAGAAGAAAATTTCCTTCAGAACGCGTCAAACTCATGGGTGCACAACGAACGGGTTCATTTAATTTTCTTGAATTTTGAACCTTTAAAAAATATTTTCAACAATTTCAATCCCGTTCTTTATCTCTGTGAACATCCTGTTGCTCTGACTTGAAAATATTTTTAAATCCATCCTGCAATGCCAGCATCTTCATCTTCGACAAATTTACTCATCTCAGGAAATTTCATCATCTTGCAATTCTAGGCGTATTTTCTAAGGAAGAAAATACTTTGCCTTAGAAATTTTTTAAATCATCTTGAAAACTTTTGAAAATTTCGCCTTGGAAAATTTTATTCAATTTTGATCACCTTGCCTGTGAGAAAAATTATCAACTTTACTTAGAAAATCTCCCTTGAAGTACATCATACTTAACATATTTTATTTCCATCATCTTCAACGCCTTGTATTTTATTTCACATTTGAAAAACATTTTCAAATTCCCATGCTTTAGCAATTATCATCAACACCTTGCTCTTGGCGCATTTAGTATTTAGAAGAGGACACTTCACATTCACGCCTAGCATACTTATCAACCTCACCTCACTCGACAATTTTATTTCACCACCCTTATGCAGCTTGGGCGCATTTTATACTTTGAGGAGGATGAAGATTCCTACGCCTAGCACATTATTCATCACTTCAACTTTATTCTACCACCTTTATACTCCACTCTAGGCGCACTTGACACTTGAAGAAGGATTTCACACTTTCAATGCCTTTGTCTTCTTCTAATTTTGCATGGATACCTTTGTCTTTTTCCTTCTTGTCTTTATGCACACGCCTTGTCCTTTTGTTCTTTGCATGAATTTGAACTTTGCATGAGTGTTTGTCTTTACATGTCCTTACTTGGGCGCATTTTGCATAGGGAGAAGGATGAGAATCATTGACTCCTTTGACTTTTCCTCATTTGGGTGCATTTTAGCAAGGGTGAAGGATGGGCGCATTTGGGGGGTGGTGGAGAATCTTTCAACACTTAGAATTTTTTTTTATGCCTCTACCTTGAGCTGGGCGCATTTTGCTATAGGAACAGGATGAAATTCGTTGACTTTTTTGACTTGAGTGGGAAGTGGGCGCATTTTATGCCTCTAGGAGGATGAATTTCATACTTAGAAAATTTTTGGATGCTACTAGCTTGCAGGTGGGCGCATTTAGCCTATGCTGAAGGATATCTTTCAGACTTAGAGAATTTTTTATGTTTCTTCATCCTTGAGGGCGCATTTTCATGTTGATACAGGATGAGGCCTCAGACTTAGAACTTTTTCTCATCAATCTGTGAAGAGGGCGTATAGTCAAGGTGAAGCAGGATATTTCTCGGACTTAGTCACTTTTTCTTGCCCTCGCCAGCTTCTTACTATAAATAGTAAGTCTCTTGATTCCTGCATCTCTGAAGCTCAGATTGATTTGAAATTTTGAACACCGGATCCTTACGACTTCAACAATCTGTCGATACTGCCATTCTGAGTTGACCTGCTAAAAATAGCATATTTTGGGAAGTGTTTTGCTATTTATAGTAACCTCTCGTTTCTGGTACCTCCACAGCTCCGTTTGATTTGAAATTCGAATGAGGCGCTCCTCACCACGTGACCTGCCTGCTGACATCGGTGCATGCACTTGACTTGCTATTTTTAGCCTGTTTCTGAAATGACTTACTATAAATAGTAAGTGCTCCGTTTGACTTCAAATTTTACCAGCAGATAACCTGAAGGATGCTGATCGCGGTGGTTTACACCGGTTTTCGAAAATTCTGACCTTTTGCGCCTCTTTTCAGGTTCCGAAGCTGGAAACCCTAATTTGCTCTGCATGCGTATCAAATGATCTCTGTTTGTCTTTGTTTCTGCTGCATTGCAATCAGCTCGTGATTCTGGACTGCTGGGAGGCGGCTGCCGGGACGCACCTGCTAAAAATAGTAAGTTCCTTACTGAGTGATTATCTCCATTTGCATGTCATACTACTGCGAAGCTCTCGAAAAACCCACTAGGAATCATCCGACATGCAAAGAAAACCTTGACATGCAAACCCTAAAAATAGCCTCGGAAGACTGAATTCTGAAAGTTGTCGTCTCACTTTGCATGTTACACTGTTGCGAAGGTCTCAAAAAACCCAGAAGGAATATCCAGACATGCAACGAAAAACTTTGCATCTAGGCCCCGAAATTCGCTCCGGAAGCTGAACTGCTAAAAATAGTAAGTTGTCTGTTTTCGCTCAAATTTTGCATGCGAGCAGCTTGAGGTGCTCCGAATGTAGTGTGACTGTCGGAATCTCAAAAATGCTGAAGGATTGCCCGTAATTGCATATTTACTAAAAATAGTAAGTACTCGGAATTTGATGAAAATTTGCTGAGAGCCTGCTGGAAGCATATTGACAACAATGTTAAGCTCTGTTTTCAATTTATTCACTTCGTTCAACCTCGAACTGACCAAAAGACTCAAAACCCTAATTTTCAGACTTGGTCAAAATTTCACATTTAAACTCAATGGCGCGCACGTCCCCCAGAAGGCAGACCATGGAAAAGAGACAGACAGAGAGAGAGAGAGACAAAAACCAAAGCCAAAAAGACCGGAATGGAGCAAAAATTGGGGGTCCCCATTTTGAATGGGGCGATGTGTGAAAAGGTCACAACAGGTTATTCATTCTTGGTTTTTGTATGTGAGATTGAAATTTTTGAAGTATTGGACAGATTGGTTTTGAAATTAGTATTGCAGAGTCAAGAATGTTTGCAGATCTTTCATTTGTTGCTAAAAGGATCAGTGGTAATTTCTGAGGTGTTGAAGTTTCTTCCAAGAGGGTGTGCTTTGCTGATTAGTTTTCAAATTCTGGAGTGGGTGCTTCGAAAGAGAGTTGGTTCTCTCGTGGGTTGGTGCTCATCTATGTAATCTGGGCTGGTGCCCGTGATTGATAATAAAAGAAATATCTTGGCGTAGTTTTTTACCCAAAAGGGTTTTCCACGTGAAAAACAGTGTTCATCTTGTTCATGGTGTTTTATGTTGCTGATTAATGATCTAATTTCTGATTTATATGGTTTATGAGGTTTAAAGTTTTAAAAGTTTTGAAATACTGATTCACCCCTCGCCCCCCCTCTGTGTGCCCGTCAAAGTAAAGTCACTTTGTAAAAACGAAATATTCAACTTAAACATAATTAATTAAATATACAAGTTGCCTAGAAATATTAATTTAGAGTTGTAGACAACTTAATTTAATTAATTAAATTATTTCTTCTCTGAAAACTTGGGCTGAAATCAGCTGTTCCAAGTTTGTGTATTTTGTAGATGTTGTGGTGGATTTAAACATAGTAGTTTTCCTTTGTTGCTGTTGTCGCAGAATATTTTGATGTATTCCAAATCCTATTATAAATCAGAAAAAAAATTGGAGTTTATCTTTCATTTATTGGCTTCATTTATTAATTGGGGTTATCAATGTTGATGTAAAAATTGTGCAGAAATGTGGATTTTTTGCAAGATCTGGTTAAAATATTCAAATCTGAAATTTATTTGCCCAAAAATATTTGTTGGTCATCACACATATGGGCAGTGTACAATTACAAGCAACTATGTGAGAAAAAAGATACCTAGGAAACATAGAGCTAGTGATGACCTAATGTGCAGCTTGAGATAAAAGTTGGTAACTGACACTCACACATTTGTATCAAAGCTTGGGCCATAAGGATCAATTCATCATCATCCATTACATGACATGGTTAAGGCAAGATTTGAAAATAATATGGGGGAATGTCTAGGGCTAAGGAGATTAGAGTGGGAAGTCCTAGGAAAAGGTGGGTACCCTTCTAGGACCTCCCTAACACCTAAGATTGATGAACCTCTAGAGGCAGAGAGAAATTCAGTAATGCAGATTTGTTTTTATTACCTCGAGTTATGGTAAAGAAAACTAGAAGTTTGTTTACACCAAAAGAGCGAGACGGTTTGGCTGCTCTAGTAGCACTCCAATTAGATGAAGACATCTCACTAATGTGTCCCAACTTGTTTAGGAGTTGACGGTCAAGATGCCTTAACTATGACTTCTGAGACGGGATAAAAGAATTACATTGAACTACCAAGTGACCAAGGTATAGAAAATTAGTAAATCAGTTAATACGAGGCCATGAAAATTATCATAAATCAATCGGATAAGGAGGGTTTAAGTCGAAGGAGTGTATGGATTGGTACATTTGATGTCCATTTAATGCACCATTTTTTCAACGATGAACTGCAGATATTGATCTTCATTTAGTCTTTCATTGTGATTCCTCATCATTTTATGCATTTGGTATTTCTTCTTGATATTTAATTTAGGGGATATGTTATTTGATTGCCCATAAATATACGCTCTCAAAATAGCTTATAAGACTAGAAATTCATGATCTTTGTTAGTCTCTAGATTAATGATGATAATTTTTAAATGTGAGTCCTCCTAGTCATATAAGCAGTGATGGATATCCTCCAGAACATTTGGAACACATAGGTATGTGTTGTTCCTAACCTCAATATATTTAGAATATGCAACATTCCGACAAACTTGAACATTTTCACTGAAAACTATATTTTCAGATTTTTGGCATGCTGCTCAGCAGGATTAACTTGACACAAGATAAATAAATTGAACAAAAAACCTTCTTCTTGAGTTTGGCTTGTGAACCATTCAAAAAGCCAAATTGGTAACACACTTTCATTCATTGTCATGAAAGATGACTGTGATTCATCTGAAGTGCTGGAGGAAACCATTTCCCTAGTACCTTACAGAATTGAAGTATCATTGGTGATTGGAATCTTCCTTTGCCTAGTAGTGTGTCTATATGACTTCCACAGGTAGTGCTGACCTGCATTTTAGCAGTTGGAAATCTTGGATGTCAGGTACCACATCATCCATTATCCCTTAGGTTGAAAATGGTTTGACCTGAATTGATCTTGAGTAATGTTTGAAGAGCTGTCTTAATGCTTTAGTCATATCCAAGTGCAAGGGTTACTATGCTTTTAATAATAGTGGTTACAATCCATGGAGAGCTACATGCTCCTGGTATGTTTATCCTATTGAGGGGGCTCATAGAACATAATACTAATGGCAGCTATTTGTTGATCCAATATTAGTATGATGGTTTTCCTTATGCCATTATTTAATTCATAAAAAAAATGGTTGAAAATGAATCATAGTTTGATAGCTGCTATATAATTTTTCATGAAAATTTGCAATTTGGGAAAATTATTTGTGTGACATTCTCCACTTTCTTCTGTAGCATCTAATAACTGCTTTAGAATAGGATGGATTTGTAATTGCATGAGCTCCTGTTTGATGGTTTAGTGTTCCTAGTTGGAATCAGTCTTATTTTCTTAGCTTCCTCATTAAATCTTATTCCTTGCATAGGAAGGAGAGCGGATTTTGTGTAGGCATCCATTCAACGAATCTAAAAGAGCGTATGTTGTGCCAACACAAGTAGAGGAACTTCATAAATGCTACTGGTCGGGCAACTCAGGTAACTATTGTGCACCTTTAAAAATTGTTAATCCTCTTGTGCTTTCATCTTCTTATTTCTCTATATTTCTTTAGTACTTTCAGCTGTATATGGGAAATAGTCACATACACAAAGGAAAGTCAGAAGTATCTTTGTAGAACCTGAAATATCACAAATATTCTGAAGAGATACAAAAGTATAAAAAGAATATGACGTTCTAAAGAGTACACGACATACCCAAAAATACAAACAGTTTAAACTTAAAGCTAGTGAAGCATACAAAAAGAAGAACATTTCAAAGATACTGAGGCACACAACATAAATATAAGCAAAAAACTGTAAAATGTGAAGCATATCTACAAATAAAAAATTATAAGACTGAACTAAAACAACTAGGTTAATAACTCTTAAACAGTATAAAGTCTCAAAAAGAACTCAAAATTTTGGTGAGTAATTGTAGCTCTCATCCTTGCAGTCAACTCTTTGAATTTTAGTTTAGTAGATTAAACAATGGCAACCAAGAAGTGCAGAAAACCAATGATTGGTTTTTAAAATTTTGAAGTAGTATCTGAAAAATTTATCTGTAGTAAAAGAATTTTATCAAGTCTCAAGAAAAGCTTCCAGAGGACATGTAGAGATGCTTAAAAACTTCATTTGAAGTCTCCTGACATCTGTAGATGTCACCATACGGATCTCCAATATGGGGTTGTGTTTCCAATTCAGGAGGTGAGTTACCAAGTGTCAAGGAACAAGTCTCTTGGATGTAGAAACCAGGAAAAACACAGGAATGAAAATCCATGCCATGAATGCACACAAATGAACAATAACATTACAAATTATGTGGGGATTACCTTACATTGCCAAACATGGGCTTATAAATATATTTCTTCTTGAGAGTAAAAACTAACCACCCAAACCACTTATCAAACTAACCAAAACGAAACATTACTGAACACCTTTTCATGACACAAATTCTAAGATAATATAACACCCTAGTACATATATAGAACTAACACTAGCATTATTTATGTACTAACACAAGAAACATACATAACATACTGTTGAACCTTGTAACAATGCACATAACAGAAACAAGAGCCAAACTGGAGAATGTATTTGTTTAATAACTAAGTTACCGGTCCTTGTATGGGTGCGGGCAGGGGTACGGGTATTGCGTATGATGGTACAGCAAATTTTTTTTCCTTGGGTATGGGTATAGGTTCTGATATGTATATGTATAAGTATATACATATTTAGATGTATGTATACATGTATATAATGTGTCAAAAAAATTAAAATTATATAATATAAAACAATGATACTCATAATCGCCAATGTATGTATGTACATATATATATGTATATACATAGTAACATATGTGTATATTATATATGTATCAAAAATTTAAAGTTATATAAAATAAAACAGTGATACTCTTAATTGCCAATAAACAAAATATTTAAATACCTCATAATTTGCAAAAATCAAAATACTCATAAATTCATAATTCAGTGATTTGTCAAATGTCAATATACAATGAAAATTACAATCAATATTTAATAATCTTCATATTGCTCTTCATCAAAAGTGTCAAAGTCAACATTTGGTTCAACTTCACTTGAACTAGAATGAGTTATAATGCCTCTTCCACTAGCCATATATTGTACAAGTTGCCTAATTTAAAGAGGTTTTTGACAAGTTGTGCAACAATAACATCTAAGTCAACACACTGAAGAGTTAGATCCTAATTCCTTGTCACCCCCTCATTGTAATCAAGTTTCTTAGGTGACAAGGGCCTTAATAAGTAGTGGGGGTTCAGGAGTGGAGATCCCAATGGAGTTGAGATGCAGCACCCCTTATGGGGGTTTGGGGGCAATAACCCCAATGGGTTTGAGGGGCAGCGCCCCTTGCAAGGTCTGGGGTTAGTGCCCTTGGTGTGTTCCCTGTAGCAATATAGGGTGAGGTCGAGGGGTAGAGCCTCCGCCACCAAGCCCAAATTAAGGCCTTTGAAACCACACAAACCTTCATGTTGCATGCCATTTTCACAATTTTATCACTTAAGGGTGAAATTAGGTATGCAGACATTTTTTGTTTATGAAAATGTTTTAAAAAATAACTATTTTTCTGTTTTTTATTTTTGGGCAGCCCTTGGGTCCCCCTATGTTCAGCCTAGGGTCCCTCCCTGACACCCCGGATACCCTTTGGGTCTTTCACAAAAGAATCCACAAGGAACCTTAAGTGCTTGGGAGGGACCTTGGGCAAACCTAGATGGGAACCAGCCTAGAACTTGGACCCAAACCAAACCCATATAGGTATGAGGGGGTTCTAGAGGAACCTGGTAACATAGTTTTATAAGAGGTTTGTTAGCTTGTTGGTTAACTAGAACATAAATCTAATAAACATTATTTCATAGCCATGCCATTTTTAATCATGTGTTGGTCTCTCACGTTGTAAGTAGTATGAAGATTTTCCTGAATTATTAGTTCACATTTCTATATTTTAGTGGCACTTTTGAAGTATCCACTATGCAATTGTAAGACATTAGTGTTTGATTTACTACATGCAAAGATCTGCAAAGTCAATTTCCATCAAAGTTTACTGTTTGTTTTGTATTATTAAAATAATAAATTTGTAGGTCCTAAACTTTTTAGTAATAAACTTGTCGTTTATATTTATGAGGTTACAATGTGGGCTCCTGGTCTTAAAAGCATGAGCTATTAGTGACATTTCAGCAAAGAGATCTATTTAACCTAAGGTTTTTAGTTATGAATATCATAGTTTTGAATGAATACAAGTTGCTGGACTTGATGGTAAAAGTCTGTTTATGAATATTCAAGGATTTCATAGAGACATATATGACTAGGAGCATTTTCACTCTTTATCCTATTCTTTGTGTGTTTCAATGCGGATTCTGAAATATAGAGTGGAAGGGAATGTATATCCATAGTAAGCCTCCTGAGATTAATCTCATTATAATTGAACCGAATTGATTTTCAGACTGGTTGAATTCAATGCAGGTAAAGAATGTGAACCCTTGCCAACATTAGATTCTATTAGAGAACGGTGTTCAAAACAATTGGCTGCAATGCGTCCTGATCACATGCGTGGATTAAACCCTACACCTTATAAGGTTGGCAAGACCCTACTTTAAGTAGTGTATTTTTTTCTGAGTAATTTGATTTCTATTAAATTTTTTGATATCGTTGAGTTCAGGTGAGTGTGAGCGAAAAGCTTTACGATTTCATTCATTTTCTGTGGCTAAGCGAGGCACCTGTTGGAGAGTTGCAATGAAGGGTTATCATATGCTCTTGCTCAAGGAGGCAGTCCATTTCATTTAGTGGATTACTTTTATTTAAATACTGGTCAGTCTCACCATTTAAAAAGAAAGAGATAAGATTATCAATAGGTTAACTTGGAAATTTATGACAACTTTACATCCACTTTCAAATTCTTACAGTAATTTTCAAAGGTATCTTCCATTAAATTAAATTATGTATTATTCTAAAAAGTGAATTTCCCAAAGTAGAATCCGTTGATGTTTTTCTTGATAATATAAGATGTTTGAAATCTAAGGGCAAGGACTACTTGATATTTTTTTTTTTTAAAGGACTGCTTGATATTATTGAGTCTTTTTAATATGAGTGGGACATATCTGTAATATGCATATTAAGAATACAAGATAATGGGCGTGATTTGGTTACAAATTTGTCGGATAAATCGAAGTTATATTTATAGCATGGTAAATGCCAGAAGAGTTGTAACAAGTGCACCAATATCCTATTTTGCTATGCCTAAGATCCTTTAGCAAACAGAGGGTAATAAATCACATCATAAATAGCAGAAGCATGGAGTAACCGAATAAGCAAGGATTTTATATGTATACTTCTCTAATTGTTTTGACGAAGTGCATCTTTAATTGCCAGCCATTGTATTTTGTATTGTCAGAGATTAGGGCCAGACTATTGCATTTTCAAATATATGAAGACCTGTTTGAATTTTTTGTAGGCACTATATATTTTTTCTGTGACTGTAAGATTAAAACACATTTAGTTTGTATAGTTTGCCTGCTGGACATACCTTATTACAACACCCTTAGGTTGCCCTTGTGTTGTGTAACGTGGTGAATGTTGCATGCTCATTCCATGTGCTTACACACATTGTTTCGTCTTTATTTTCATTTGACTAGGGTATTTTGAGCTTAGTAGCATTCCATTTACACAGCATGGTAAATGGAATTCAGTTACTGCTAAAATATTAGCAAAAACATGTGTTACTGAATTATGTATATTATATTCATAAATGAGAGATTTGATTTTGTTATTTCATGTCAAATATTGTTACAAGACTCACTAGAACTCATCTAGGCTCAGTGAGTCTCGAGGCAGGAAAAGCGAATAGAGGCTTAGAGACTCAAGACCCAAGTACTTGGCGAGTCTCATTTGTAAAACTCAGCCATGACAGTTAGGTGGAAAAACTAGATTTTTTTTTTTTGAAAAATTTAAACCTAAAACAAATAAAATGATCTTTAACAATTAAAAACAATATTCATTTCATTTGCAAACACATGGGGAAAAAATTACTTTGTGTGGTTTCAAAGGCTTTAATTCGGAGATTTGGTGGCGGGAGCTCCACCCCTCGACCTTGTTAGGTGGCATAACCCCTAGATTCATTTAGGTTGCCACCTCAACCTCCAAGCCTTGGCTCTAGTTTTAGAAAGAAAAAATAAAAACCATTTTGGGAAGTGTTGGATGGAAAAGAAAAAGGTTTTTTATTCTTTGCACTTTTTCCTAAATAAATCCCTAAGTAATTGAATTATATTATTGGCTTGCCAAGTCGATTCCTATCTTAAGCAGTGGTTGTATGGTTGAAGCAACATTTGCAAACTTGTCTAAGATACAAATATAGGACCTCATAGATTAATGATGTTGGGTTGAGTGATTCAAGGTGCTTTTTCATGGTTCATGATTCTTTTGTGAATTTTCTTTTTAATGTTTTGTATATCATAATCCATGAGTTTTGTAGACCTAAATCGTTTGAGAATATTTATATATTTAAAAGTGTTGTTTCTTCCAATTCAAATATGCATCTGTACTCATTTGATTGATGTATATTTGTGTATGTGATCAAAAGTAGTTTGTAATTGATAAGTTTGTCTTTAAAGTTGATTTATTTAAGGGTGCAACAGTCTTTAGATCTTAAAAACTCTATATTGCATGGTTTTTCAATTTGTAGAGTCTTTGTCAAGTCTAAGTGTTGAATCTGAAGCCAAGTCAAAAACCAACTTGCTAAAGTCCAAGTCTTCTAACAATGCATTATATATCAATAAAATTCTTAATTATTAATAAACAAGAAAGATTTTAAAAAATATAATTTGTATATATTAAGAATATTTAAAAAATAACGAACAATTGCTATAATCATCGAACAAAATCTGATAATTTAAAATTTTCACTCAATGTTTTATATCAAACTCTTATTATAACATAATAAAAAAAATTCTTCATTGATATTATAACTCATCAATTTGTTGGAAGTTAATTTTGAAAAATTACAATGCCTTGGCCTTTACAAAAAAATAAAAATTGTTATTTTCTTGTACCTCTATTTATTTTTCTTCTAAGTGTAAAAATGAGAAAAACAAAAGGAAATATAAATGAGGTTGATGCTGATTATTTTGGATTAACTGTGAGTTTTTGGACTGTAATCCTATTATGATTTTGAGTATTATCATGGTTGAAAATAAAGTGTTTTAATCAATGATCATCCGGAATGTTTGTTGTTTTGTATACCATTACATGCTTATTATATATTTGTGTGCATCTTGTATTGGTTTCACCTTTGCAATGTGCCTTTATTTTATTGAATGGTTTCAAGGGCAGCATGCAAAGGAATCTATTATCAAATTTCAAATCAGGATAAATGTTTAAAGAAATCGTTGCGAGGATGTTGCTTGTTTGGTTCTTTCCTTAGTAGATTTATTAATTTATTGCAATGATTTAGGTTTTGGGAATGAGTACTTGTGAACCAATGGCGTTTTATTGGTTCATTTTATTTTCTAGAATTTGTACCTATACACACAACGTGCATGAAAGCCGCACATGCCAACATTGACAATTGACCTTTTAATTTTTAGTTTGGGTAATGAGGTGTGGATTCTTACTTTTATTGATGCAACATTGAACATTTAGGTATTTGTAGATGAATTTTAATATAGGAAGGAACACCTTATAGGGAGAAACATTAGGCTTGACATGAGTCAAAGCCTTCTCGAGTCATATTCCACACTGCTTTGTGGGGAAAATAGTTCTAAATGCAGTTTGCATAATTGATTGCTTCAACCTAAAAAGTGGGCACCTTATTCTTGTGTTGAATCATGTGATTGAACATAAGTCCAATTGTTTCATTAAGGAGGTGTAAGGAATTGAGTGCTAATGTTGAATAACATGCTCACCGTAGGAAATTTGAAATGCACGCTTCACATACTCCACCCTATTATATATGTGTATACCTTATTAAAAAGACTAGATTGCTTTTCCACAAACACTGTTAAGGTCCTAAAAGTAGTGAATACCTCACCTTCATACTTTAAGAAAGTACACCCATGTTGTGAGAATTCATCAATAATGGTGAACACATACTTCGCTCTAGAAAGTGAGGAAAAAATGACATAAGGTTATTATGAATCAATTCAAGGTGTGCCTTAACATGTGATGCCTTGTCATTAGGAAAGAGATCTTGATGATTGTTGACATTGAAAAATGTGTCAAGTCTACAAGTAACCTTTTATCATTAATATGCCTTCTTGCATGCATAATTAAATAATTATTTTCTAATGTCATCTTCTATAATTAAATAATTCTTAATTATTTAATTCAGTCACTTTATCTCATTCTTCTTTTGATTAATTTAAATAAATGCCAATTTTATTTAAATTACGTTACTAATTATCTTTTTCTATCTTTATTTATTTAATTTTTTATTTCTATTTTCTTCTATAATTAAATAATTATTTTAATTATTCATTAGCCTTTTCTCTCCATAATTAAATAAATTCTTATTTTTTTAATTGTTATCACTTATTTTTCCCCATAATTAAATAATTAATTATTCATTTTCCCTCTTTTAAATTTAATAATTGTTATCATTATTTAATTTGAGTTTCTTCTTAGCTAAACCCTAAATCTCCACTAATTTCTTGAGTTTTGGTCCATCCTTCCCATCCTTATCTCTTTTCTTCTCAATTAATCTCACCCATTGATCATCATACTTCATCATTCAATCCTCACCCTTCATCTGAATTGGGATTTCTATAAAAGCAAGCCGTCATCCTCATTTCAAAGTTAACTACAATTTTCAATATTTTGCTTCTCATATCATTCATCTTGAACAACTGTAATTTTAGAAGTTTTGCTATCTTGAGATCTTGCTACTACACATCAAACTTATCAAATACATCTTGCATACTACAAATCTAGGAACAAACAAAGCAAAATGGAGAAGAGCAATGGAGATGAATCAACTATGGCATAGAGATTGAGTATTATTGCTTTATCATTTGGATTTTTTTTGTCATTTGTGCGTCATTGTTAGATTAGGGTTTTCATAGCTTGAATTAGATAGTTTTGTGGTTGCTATCATTGATTCATGCTTATTTCCTTGAATTCTAACCCCAATCTACATATGTTTGTCAAGCATACAACCTTGACAAACTCCCTCAATGCATGAAATCTTAGGAAGATCAATCAACATATCATGTGCTCAATTGTTGAAGATACTTAGAATTCAAACGACCATACTATTTGTTCCCAAGCTTGCATAGACAATAACACATTTAATGAAGATCTTATTGAAGATTCAAAACCATTAGACTTGTACAAACAAGATCCATAATCAACACTCTAAAGAAACAACAATATCATGCTCACGTAGTTCTTGAATGGCTACATCATGTGGTATGAATTCAACTATCTTTCCCTCACTAGTATGGCAAATATGATGAAGGAAGATTAGCAAAAATTTATAGAGCAAGATAACATCATTGATGCACCCATTTACCAATTACTTTGTAATCTTAAAATTAAAATTTGT